>JAVMKO010000005.1:49980299-50243749 GCA_032164245.1 Sternotherus odoratus
GGCCCGAGTCAATACCAGCCCCCTCGGCTGGGGCAGTGTGGCCCAGTGGCCCGAGTCAATACCAGCCCCCTCGGCTGGGGCAGTGTGGCCCAGTGGCCCGAGTCAATACCAGCCCCCTCGGCTGGGGCAGTGTGGCCCAGTGGCCCGAGTCAATACCAGCCCCCTCGGCTGGGGCAGTGTGGCCCAGTGGCCCGAGTCAATACCAGCCCCCTCGGCTGGGGCAGTGTGGCCCAGTGGCCCGAGTCAATACCAGCCCCCTCGGCTGGGGCAGTGTGGCCCAGTGGCCCGAGTCAATACCAGCCCCCTCGGCTGGGGCAGTGTGGCCCAGTGGCCCGAGTCAATACCAGCCCCCTCGGCTGAGGCAGTGTGGCCCAGTGGCCCGAGTCAATACCAGCCCCCTCGGCTGGGGCAGTGTGGCCCAGTGGCCCGAGTCAATACCAGCCCCCTCGGCTGGGGCAGTGTGGCCCAGTGGCCCGAGTCAATACCAGCCCCCTCGGCTGGGGCAGTGTGGCCCAGTGGCCCGAGTCAATACCAGCCCCCTCGGCTGGGGCAGTGTGGCCCAGTGGCCCGAGTCAATACCAGCCCCCTCGGCTGGGGCAGTGTGGCCCAGTGGCCCGAGTCAATACCAGCCCCCTCGGCTGGGGCAGTGTGGCCCAGTGGCCCGAGTCAATACCAGCCCCCTCGGCTGGGGCAGTGTGGCCCAGTGGCCCGAGTCAATACCAGCCCCCTCGGCTGGGGCAGTGTGGCCCAGTGGCCCGAGTCAATACCAGCCCCCTCGGCTGGGGCAGTGTGGCCCAGTGGCCCGAGTCAATACCAGCCCCCTCGGCTGGGGCAGTGTGGCCCAGTGGCCCGAGTCAATACCAGCCCCCTCGGCTGGGGCAGTGTGGCCCAGTGGCCCGAGTCAATACCAGCCCCCTCGGCTGGGGCAGTGTGGCCCAGTGGCCCGAGTCAATACCAGCCCCCTCGGCTGGGGCAGTGTGGCCCAGTGGCCCGAGTCAATACCAGCCCCCTCGGCTGGGGCAGTGTGGCCCAGTGGCCCGAGTCAATACCAGCCCCCTCGGCTGGGGCAGTGTGGCCCAGTGGCCCGAGTCAATACCAGCCCCCTCGGCTGGGGCAGTGTGGCCCAGTGGCCCGAGTCAATACCAGCCCCCTCGGCTGGGGCAGTGTGGCCCAGTGGCCCGAGTCAATACCAGCCCCCTCGGCTGGGGCAGTGTGGCCCAGTGGCCCGAGTCAATACCAGCCCCCTCGGCTGGGGCAGTGTGGCCCAGTGGCCCGAGTCAATACCAGCCCCCTCGGCTGGGGCAGTGTGGCCCAGTGGCCCGAGTCAATACCAGCCCCCTCGGCTGGGGCAGTGTGGCCCAGTGGCCCGAGTCAATACCAGCCCCCTCGGCTGGGGCAGTGTGGCCCAGTGGCCCGAGTCAATACCAGCCCCCTCGGCTGGGGCAGTGTGGCCCAGTGGCCCGAGTCAATACCAGCCCCCTCGGCTGGGGCAGTGTGGCCCAGTGGCCCGAGTCAATACCAGCCCCCTCGGCTGGGGCAGTGTGGCCCAGTGGCCCGAGTCAATACCAGCCCCCTCGGCTGGGGCAGTGTGGCCCAGTGGCCCGAGTCAATACCAGCCCCCTCGGCTGGGGCAGTGTGGCCCAGTGGCCCGAGTCAATACCAGCCCCCTCGGCTGGGGCAGTGTGGCCCAGTGGCCCGAGTCAATACCAGCCCCCTCGGCTGGGGCAGTGTGGCCCAGTGGCCCGAGTCAATACCAGCCCCCTCGGCTGGGGCAGTGTGGCCCAGTGGCCCGAGTCAATACCAGCCCCCTCGGCTGGGGCAGTGTGGCCCAGTGGCCCGAGTCAATACCAGCCCCCTCGGCTGGGGCAGTGTGGCCCAGTGGCCCGAGTCAATACCAGCCCCCTCGGCTGGGGCAGTGTGGCCCAGTGGCCCGAGTCAATACCAGCCCCCTCGGCTGGGGCAGTGTGGCCCAGTGGCCCGAGTCAATACCAGCCCCCTCGGCTGGGGCAGTGTGGCCCAGTGGCCCGAGTCAATACCAGCCCCCTCGGCTGGGGCAGTGTGGCCCAATGGCCCGAGTCAATACCAGCCCCCTCGGCTGGGGCAGTGTGGCCCAATGGCCAGAGTCCATAGCAATCCCCCTTCCCTGGGGCAGTGTGGCCTAGCGGCCTGCGCCTGACCCCCACTCAGCGGGGAGGTCCTACCGCCACACGCTGAGTGTCCTCGGGCGGGCAATACCACTCCCTCACTATCCTGGGGTCAGTTCCTACCTGATCCATCGACGGGATCCCCTGGCTGGTTGCAGATCCCCCGTATAGGGCTGAGTCCGTCGCCCCCTCAGTCAGGTAGTGGTCTATGGCTCCTGGCTGGCTGTGGTCGGCTTCAGACTCGGAGGCAGGGTCCTGCCACGGCTCCAGTTCCGGTTCCTGGTGTGGCTGGAGCTGGTCCTCCGTGGGAGCCCTCCAGGCACGTCCTCCTCCTACGGCAGTCAGCTCAGACTGAGCTGTGCTCCCTTCCTTTATACTGCCTGAGCATTTGGAGCATGCCCAGTGCAGCGGGGGCGGGACTTCCGCTGCTAGAACTTCCGGCCAGGGGCAGCCCTGGCCTGTGCGGGGCTGGTCCGCCCCGTCACAAGAACTTTTCTATTTTTATTTTTTTATTTTTTTGGTTCTTTCAGATTCAGAGAGGTAGATGCAGAGCTAGTCAGGCACAATATTTCTTGGGGCGGGTGATACGGTTTAGGGGATGATATTTGGGGATTCCCTGTGGGCTGCTTTGGAGCTGAAGCAACCTGCATCCACCTTGCTCAAGGTGCCCTCCGGTGTCCAGTTTGCTCTTTTATGAATACCCATCAATTTGCTGATATTCAGACACTGAAATGTGGCTGATTGTGAGCAGTGATCTAAACATGATTTCACCGCGCCATCTAGACACTTGTTACCTCCTACCTCATTTACCTGACACAGAAATCCATTTCAAAAGGTATTTTTTTCTCCTACTGATAATGGCCCATCTACATTTAACAGCCCTCTTAGAATTGGTATGCTAATGTACAATTTTTTTTTCTTTCTGTGTGTATAAATGCATCTTACTTCTGTTCCATTCTATGCATTCGATGAAGTGGGCTATAGCCCACGAAAGCTTATGCTGAAATAAACTAGTTAGTCTCTAAGGTGCTATAAGTATTCCTCGCTTTCCCTACCTCAGGATGCCTCAGAACACAGAGCCCAAAATTACACTGGCTTTTTTGCCTCTGCATCTTTAATGCAAACTCAGATCCATTTTGCTATTGCTCGTGTGTATTCCACAGTAGGTGATTCCAAGCTATATCTGCTGAGGTGCGTAGAAGTTCACAAATTCTCAGGACAGAACACAGCCCTGCCGAACCCAGCTTCGGGGGGAGAAATCCTGGCAACAGGAAAATAGGATCTGGGGAACGCCGTGGTTCAGGTTAACTGAAAAGTAATTAACATTTATAAATAGGCCCCACCCCCCTAGCACTCACATACTCCTCCAACCCCACCCCATCCCTGGCACTTTCCCCAAGCGGGTGGCACAGTTGGGGTAGCACGTCCCGAGACGGAGCGGTGCAGTGTTGTGGCAGTGGCCAGCTTAAACCAAAGTTCCCCTTACTTCTTCTTCACTGCTGGGTGGGGCAGGGTCCTCTCCCAACTCAGGCAGCCCACCTGCTTGGGACCCTCCTGGGGCCTGGCTCACTCTCTGTAGCCAGTGACTTATCAGATCTCTCACCTCTGGTAGCTGGTCATGCTGATCCTATAACAATAATAATTTATTCATGCTGATCCTACAACATTCAATTTATTCATGCTGATCCTACAACAATAATAATAAAGCTAAGAAAGACCTACACAAATTGCAGTTAGCAACCTAGGACATGGTCACTGCAAGTTGTGGTGCATATTAATACATCTAGCAGGACTAAATCTTGTCGAGAGATGGAACCAGCTCAGAAACTGACCTCCCAGAAGAGGCTTCAAATAAGAGGGAAATCTTATTTGGTAGCCTCTTTGGTATCTATTCTATATCTAAAAGCTTGAACTGGGCTCTATGTCTATCTTCTGTAAGGAGAGCTGGAGAATGCAGGATTCTGTTCTTCATGCCAGTAACAACTGGAATGTTCTTCTAATTGTGAAAAACACCTGTCATGCTCAGATCAGGACACACATTTCTAGTGTGAATAATTCAAAACTGAATAGTGGAAAAGGCAGAAGATTGGGACTTTCACAGAAATGTTGAGAACTAATCTTGGGGATAACGTATTGTCTGAAATGAGTGTCTCTGGTTACTTCATGTGGGACACTCATTGGGACAACGTTAGCATTTCTCTGCACCTCATGTATCACGGCATCTGTGTAGGGCATCTGGCTTCGGTCCGCCATGCAGGGGCTTCGGCTTTGGACAATCACACGGTCAATCTCTTCATGAACTTTCTCTGTCATCAAATGAACCAAGTTAACAATAAAGCTAAAGAACAGGATTCCCATAATTTTGCCCTCATCCGTCACATAGTCAGAAATACACGTCTCAGCAGATACATGTTGGGGATATAACAAGTTACAACAATATAACAGTTTGTTTTGGGCAACAGAAACTATTGTACATGGTATCTAGGATTATGCCAAATAATGTATTTCTTAGGGCAGTGATATGGCTCATGCCTGGTTATGTTATAAGAGAGAGCACAGTGTGATGTTATCCCCAGAACGTATAACTAACTGCTATGCAAGAGATGGATGTCTAAAATTTCATTCCATCAAAGTCAATCATCCACATGAGCTTGCAGGAAGCCCATGAGAAGGGAATTCGTACTGGATATTAGCACTGGATATTAGCTTTTATTTGAAGAGAGGGTGTGGCACACTATATCTCAAAGCGGCACCTGGAACCCCCGTATCCACTCCTGTCATATGATCATGATATATCTCATACACAACGTGCCATGTAAGATATTATATGATAGGTCACGATCTGCTGAAACCCACTGTTCTGTCGAAATATGTACCGTATTTTTCGCCCTATAAGACACACTTTTTCTTCCCCAAAACGGGGGGGGAAAAAGTTGGTGCGTCTTATAGGGCGAATGTGCGCCCCGGTTCCCCCCTCCCCGCCGCGGGCGGGCTGCCGGGAGCGTCCCGGTTTCCCCCTCCCCGCCGCGGGCGGGCTGCCGGGAGTGCTCCCGGCAGCCCGCCTGCGGCGGGGAGGGGGGAACCGGGACGCTCCCGGCAGCCCGCCCGCGGCGGGGAGGGGAGAACTGGGACGCTCCCGGCAGCCCGCCCGTGCGGCGGGGACGGGAGAGCGGCGCGCTCCCAGCAGCCCGCCGCGCGGCGGGAATGGGAGAGCGGCGCGAAAAAAGCGGCGCTTTTTGTGTGGTGGTGGTTTTTTTTTTTTCCCCCCCGGCTTTTTTATTTAAAAACTCGGGGGCGTCTTATACGCCGGAGCGTCCTATAGGACGAAAAATACGGTATCTCATTAGTGAGTATCAAGTTAGGAGATTTTGCCTTATGGTTGTTACTAACATATATTGTACGCTTGAGAGTTGTGCACTGCCAGTTCTCCAGTGACAACAAAGGAGGGGGTCCACTTCCAGGAGGGTATTAAATTTACCACTAATCTGCGGGGGACTTTTAAGCAAGGAATTTACAGGGCTGTAAGAGAGCTGCACAAACCATCGCACAATGGGGGATTGCTCCATGCTGTGACCCAGCAAAGCCCACCGGGACATATCTGGGCTAGTGTTTTCCAGGCACATGCACTGTGGATATAAAATAGGGGACAGTGGCATCATGCTTGTGCCTTTCTCCTCCCTCACCTACACTGGAAGCAAGAACACTGGGGAGACCAAGATTTGAACTGAGGAGCCTGGTTCCAGGCTTAAAAGGGAAACCTGAATATTAAGGTTTGTAACCCACCTGCAACATCCAGTGGGGGTGAGAACAACGGCTTGATCCAAACACTGCATAGTCTAATACAGTTCAGGATTTAGACTGTGCGCTTACCCTTTATTTTCTTTGGTAACTCTCTCTCACCTTTTATGCCTACCACTAATAATTACTTAAAATCCATCTTTCTGTAGTTAATAAACCTCTTTTATAGTGTACCTCAACCAAAACACGCTGTTTTAAGTTTCTGGGAAATCCCAGCTCAGACTACAAAGGCATGTCCTCTCCACATCGAGGGAGGGGTGAATTGGGTAATGAACTTACACTGGTCAGGTTTCTGACCGAGGCAAGACGGTACAGCTCTGGGGTGCAAGGCCGGAGGCTTGGGAGATTTGCTGGGGTCTTTGTGTGTGTGATTCTGAACAGCTCAGGGAGCGTTCATGCAATTTAGCTGGGTGTAGGGCGCTCCACCTGCTGTATTCAGTGATAACAGTTCACAAAGGGGTTTGCTGCCTGTCACTAGCAAAGCATTATGAAAGACAGCCCAGGCTGGAGAGTTAATGGGGGAACAATGGTGCTATACCACAGGGATCCCATCGTGGGGGAGGAGAGCATCTGACAGCCCTGGAATGTGACGGCTCCTGTTACTCATAGACAAGGAATCTTCTGGTCAGTACAGGTTTCTCCCGCACAAACACATACACTTTTCCCCAGCCCAGGAACCATAACTTGGACTGGGAGGAGAGAAAGGAACCTAGTCACAATGGCTTACTCAGGCTGAGAACCCTTTGTTGAGACTGACCATAAGGAGGCTGAGCAATGCCAGCTGTAATGGTGGACACCTGTCTATGCAAATTGAACTAAAACGCCCATCCCCCAACACATCTCAGTTTCACACAAACCAGTTAACAGTTTGCACACAGGGGTACCATGGGTTACTTCCAGCCCAAGATCGATTTGATTTGGTGACTTGAGGGGTCTGTATCCTTTAGAGATTCCTTGAGCCATGTAATCCCCTCATTTCTTCAAGACTTAAAATTGTGTGTGTGTCTCTCTGAGCTACCTTCTATTTCTGGGTATTTCAGAAGAATCAGGAGTCCATGTCTCAGGGTGGTGCTGGTTGTCCCTGTTCCAGCAAAGAATAAATCCAAGGGTAACAAAGAGTCCTGTGGCACCTTAAAGACTAACTATAAAGTTTTGAAGCATAAACTTTCGTGGGCTAATACCCACTTCGTCGGATACAAGCAGTGGAAGTGTTCAGAGGCAGGTATAGATAAATAGTCAGGAATCAGGTAGGAGTTAACAAGGTTAGTCCAATCAGGCTGAACCAGCTTGTTATCTCAAATCAGGGAGGGTGAGATATTCTTCCAGCAGCTGAATTGAAGGTGTGAACTCAGAGGGAGGAAAAGCTGTTTTTGTAATTAGCAAGCCACTCAAGGTCTTTGTTCAGTCCCAGATTGATTGTGTTAAATTTTCAAATGAATTGCAGCTCTGCAGTTTCTCTTTGCAGTCTGGTCTTGAAGTTTTTTTGCTGCAGTATGGTGACTTTTAAATCTGTAATTGTGTCCAGGCAGGTTGAAGTGTTCTCCTACAGGTTTTTATATATTGCCATTCCTAATATCTGATTTGTGTGCATTTATCCTTTTTCGTAGGGACTGTCCAGTTTGGCCGATGTACATAGCAGAGGGACACTGGTGGCATATAATGGCATATATGACATTGGTAGATGTGCAGGTGAATGAACCAGTGATGGTGTGGCTGATCTGGTTAGGTCCTGTGATGGTGTTGCTGGTATAGATATATGGGCAGAGTTGGCATCGAGGTTTGTTGCATGGATTGGTTCCTGAGTTGGACTTATTGTGGTGCAGTGTGCTGTTGCTGGTGAGAATCTGCTTAAGGTTGGCTGGTTGTCTGTGTGCCAGGACTGGCCTTCCTCCCAAGGCCTGTGAAAGTGAGGGATTGTTGTCCAGGATGGGTTGTAGGTCACTGATGATGCGCTGCAGAGGTTTTAACTGAGGACTGTAGGTGATGGCCAGTGGTGTTCTGTTCTTTCTTAGGCTTGTCTTGCAGCAGCAGGCTTCTGGGTATACATCTGGCTCTGTTGATCTGTGTCCTTATTTCCTTGAGAAAGCTTGGTGAAGATCTCGTAGGTGTTGGTCTCTGTCTGAGGGGCTGGAGCAAATCCGATTGTACCTCAGTGCTTGGCTGTAGACAATGGATCGTGTGGTATGTCCGGGATGGAAGCTGTCGGTAGGTTTTCGGTATAGGGTGGTGTCGATGTGGCCGTCATTAATTTGCACTGTGGTGTCTAGGAAGTGGACTTCCTGTGTAGACTGGTCCAGACTGAGGTGGATGGTGGGGTGGAAGCCGTTGAAGTCATGGTGGAATTCTTCCAGAGTTTCTTTCCCATGGGTCCAGATGATGATGTCATCAATGTAGCATAGATAGAGAAGGGGTGTGAGTGAACGAGAGTTGAGGAAGCGTTGTTCCAGGTCAGCCATAAAGATGTTGGCATACTGTGGGGCCGTGCGGGTGCCCATGGCAGTGCCACTGGTCTGGAGGTATATATTGTCACCAAATTTGAAATAGTTGTGTGTGAGGATAAAGTCACAGAGCTCAGCAACCACCTGTGCTGTGGCATCATCTGGGATACTATTCCAGACAGTTTGTATTCCATCTTTTTGTGGGATGTTTGTGTAGAGAGCCTCTACATCCATGAGTAACAAAAAGTCCTGTGGCACCTTAAAGACTAACTATAAAGTTTTGAAGCATAAGCTTTCGTGGGCTAATACCCACTTCGTCGGATGCAAGCAGTGCATCCAACGAAGTGGGTATTAGCCCACGAAAGCTTATGCTTCAAAACTTTATAGTTAGTCTTTAAGGTGCCACAGGACTTTGTTACCTCTGCTATTCCAGACTAACACGGCTACCTCTCTGATTCTCTACATCCATGGTGGCTAGGATGGTGTTTTCTGGAAGGTCACCAATGCATTGTAGTTTTCTCAGGAAGTCGGTGGTATCATGGAGATAGCTGGGAGTGCTGGTGGCATAGGGTCTGAGTAGAGAGTCCACATATCCAGACAGTCCTTCAGTGAGAGTGCCAATGCCCGAGGTGATGGGGCGTCCAGGGTTTCCAGGTTTGTGGATCTTGGGTAGTAGATAGAATGACCCCGGTCGGGGCTCTAAGGGTATGTTAATTTGTTCCTGTGTTAGTGCAGGGAGAGTCCTGAGTAGATGGTGCAGTTTCTTAGTATATTCCTCAGTTGGATCGGAGGGAAGTGGCGTGTAGAAATTGGTACAGCAAAACCTCCATTTAACGGACTAATTTGGGCGAGGGGGTGTCCGTTAAATCTAAAAGTCCGTTATTTAATTTTTTTAAAAACCGAGCTGTCAGAGCAGCAGCCCGCCCGCCACAGGGTCGGTGCGGCAGTTCCACAGCCCGCCCGCTGCCGGGACCCGGGCAGCAGACGGGAGCCAGCAGACAGCCCGCCCCGGTCCCAGCTGCCGGGACCCGGGCGGCAGACGGGAGCCGGCAGACAGCCCGCCCACTGGCGGGACCCGAATGGGAGCCGGCAGATAGCCCGCCTGCGATGGGGACCGCAGCCGGGAGGGTCCCGGTTTGTCCGTTGCATCCGAAGTCCGTTAAATCGAGGTAATACTGTATTGGAGAGTTGCCTGGTAGCCTCCTTTTGGTAGTCTGACCTGTCCATGATGACAACAGCACCTCTTTTATCAGCCTCTTTGATTATGATGTCAGGGTTGTTTCTGAGGCTGTGGGTAGCATTGCGTTCTGCACGACTTAGGTTGTGAGGCAGGCGACGTTTTTCCACAATTTCTGCCTGTGCACGTCGGCGGAAGTATTCTATGTATAGGTCCAGACTGTCATTTCGACCCTCAGGAGAAGTCCATGTGGAGTTCTTCTTCTTGTGCTGCTGGTGGGATGGTGTCTGTGTATCAGTGTGCTGTTCCATGTTGTCTTGAAAGCATTCCTTGAGCCGGAGACGGCGAAAGTAGGCTTCCAGATCACCGCAGAATTGTATCATGTTTGTGGGGGTGGTGGGGCAGAATGAGAGTCCTCAAGATAGGACAGACACTTCTGCCGGGCTGAGTGTGTAGCTGGATAGATTGACTATATTGCTGGGTGAGTTAGGGGTACCACTGTTGTGACCCCATGTGGTAGGTAGGATTTTAGATAGTTTGCAGTTCTTTTTCTTTTGTAGAGAGGTGAAGTGTGTGATGTAGATCTCCTGTCTTATTTTAGTAAAGTCTGTTTGTGTGGAAGGTTGGTTGTTTATGAAGGTCTCCAGGTTGGAAAGCTCTTTTTTGATGTTTTCCTGTTTGTTATACAGGATGCTGATCAGATGGTTCCTCAGTTTCTTTGATAGTGTCTGGCATAATCTCTCACTGTGGTCTGTGCAGTATGTGGATAGCAATGGATTTTTCACCTTCAGTCCTTTTGGTATGATGTCCATCCGTTTGCATTTGGAGAGAAAGATGATATCTGTCTGTACTTGTGCAAGTTTCTTCATGAGGTTGATGGATTTCCACTCCATACGGCTAAATGCAGTGCCTTGCATGATGTCAAGAATCAGAGAGGTAGCCGTGTTCGTCTGGAATAGCAGAGGTAACAAAGAGTCCTGTGGCACCTTAAAGACTAACTATAAAGTTTTGAAGCATAAGCTTTCGTGGGCTAATACCCACGTCGTCGGATGCAAGCAGTGGAAGTGTCCAGAGGCCTCTGTCAGAGCAACAGCCCGCCCGCCCGCCTCTGGACACTTCCACTGCTTGCATCTGACGAAGTGGGTATTAGCCCACGAAAGCTCATGCTTCAATAGTTTATAGTTAGTCTTTAAGGTGCCACAGGACTCTTTGTTACCTCTGCTATTCCAGACTAACACGGCTACCTCTCCGATTCAATAAATCCAAAGTGCTTCTTACCAAGTTATCAATGTTAAGTTCCGACTGGCCGTTCTGTCATTCCTGCAGAGAGATTTGTTATAGTAGTTTAATCATTGACTGTAAGAATGGCTGCCCTTGGCTGCCCTTCTTTCTCTCTTGGTCTTTCGACCTTTCCCTGGGACAGGGAATAGTTCCTGGGATATTTCTGCGAAAAATGGGAGGTGACATTCTGCCGTGGAAGTCTCCTGAAGTTCAGGGAGCTCTCCTCCCTCCCGTTCCTCTGGTGGGAGCAAGTTTCCAAACCCAGGGAAATCTCTACCTATGAGCACAGGGTATGGGAGGTTTGGAACTACACCTGCTTTCACCTCAGTGATATTTCCTTGAATTTCAATTTTCACAGGTATGACGGGATAGTAACTAACAGTCCCATGGACACTGGTTACCCCCGTACGCTTTGCCTGCATTAACTGGCTGTGCTTCACTAATTTACCTGAAATTAGGGTGATAGCACTCCCCGAGTCTACAAGTGCTATGGTTTCTACCCCATTCAACTTCACCTGCCTTGTATATTTATGTGGGGTGACTGCAACCTCTAAAATATTTAGTAGGCTGCATGGGTCTGTCCCATCCCCCAAGTTGCATTGCATTGGCTCTATGACATTGGGGCACTGGGCAGCTATGTGCCTCAACTCCCCGCACCTGTAACACCTATAATTGCTTCTAGTCACTCCCCTATCACGTGGGTTAAGGATTTTAGTCCCAGGACCGCCCCCACTCAGGCCTGTCTCTTCCTTCTGGGATCTCAACTGGTTTTCAGCCTCCTTTTTCTTCCACCTAGGACTTCCCAGGGGTTTGGCCGCCTGTCCCTCCACGCTCGGGGTCGTGTGTTTGATTAGTGGGAGGCCTTCCTGGGGTAGCTGGGTCAATTCCCTGGCTGTCATCCGTCTTTCCACCAAAGTGATCATTTCGTCGTAGGTGGACGGATTGTTCTGGCATACCCACTTTCGGAGATCTGGCAGCAGTCTCCGCATGTAATGGTCCAGGACCAAAGTCTCTAAAATCTCCTCTGGGCTGCATGCCTCAGGCCGTAACCACTTCCGAGCGAGGTGTATGAGATTGAATAGTTGAATAGTTGGGACCTTGGAGGTTTGTTCTCCCTGTATTTCCACTGGAACCTCTGGGCCCGTTCTGCTGCTGTCACCCCTGATCGTACTAAGAGCTCTGTCTTCAGCCGGGAATAGTCAGCGGCATCCTCGCTGGGCAGATCAAAGTAAGCCTTCTGGGCCTCTCCGCACAAAAAAGGGGCAAGAATGCTGGCCCACTGCTCCTGGGGCCATGCCTCAAACTGAGCAGTCCTTTCAAATGAGAGGAGATATGCCTCTATATCATCATCTACCGTCATTTTTGGCAAAAAACCGGTGGCCTTCAGGGTTCGCGTCCCATTGGACACCCGGGCCTGGGTGGTGAGGATCTTCAGCTGGTCCACTACCTCATGCAGGAGGGCTCTATCTTGGGTCGCCTGGCTCATTAACAATTGGTTGGTTTCTTGCTGTAACCTCATGGACTCCTGTTGCGCAATCGCCTGAGCCCTGGTTGCCTCCAGCTGGACTGCCGTGGCTTGCACCAGTGCCCTCACCAATTCCTCCATTGTGGTACAAACAAAAACCGCCAAAAAAACCCCAAAATCCCAGTACACTTTTTTTAAAAAAAAAATAAATAAATAACTTTTGTTCCGCCGCGCTGTAAACAATCGAAATCCCACCTCTGACACTAGTTGTGGCAAAGCTTTGGCCTTCTCCCTGTGGGTACTGCACTTCCAGGTGGTTTGTGCTAGCCTCAGAGGCTCACTGTGATTAGTTAGGGGAGGCAGAAAGGGGGGGAGCCCGGGACCACTCTCTACTCTGGGCTCCAGCCCAGGGACCCTAATAGTATCAGCTAAGATGGCTGACCTTTTAGGCACCAAACACAATACAATTCCCTGGGCTACTTCCCCACAGCAGTCCCCGCTTCTTCACACTCCACTTCACCCTTACCGCAGGGCCTCCTTCCAAACTTCCTCTGCTCCAACGCCTCCAAACTGCTGTCTGCTCCAAAGCCTCCCCAACTCCTGACACCCACACCCACCTGACTAACTAGGAGGGTTTTTAACTGGTTTCAACCAGTCCCTGATTGGCTTCAGGTGTCCCAATCAGGCTAGCTATTTCCACTACCTTCTAGAACCTTCTTAATTGGCCCCAGGTGTCTTGATTGGCCTGGAGTAGCCTTTGTTTGGCTATCCAGGGAACAGAGACCTGCACATCCTGAGGCTGATATACCTGCCTTCCAGCACTCTCCTATACCCTTCTGGTCTGACTCCGTCACAAAATATAAAACCAGGTCGGCTTTTTTAAAAGCAATAGGGCTTTCTTACTGGATTGTGACTTTTGGGGCATCTAGGAAGGTGTTCTTAAATAATGCCCAATTATCATTCACCTTTTTCTGATCTAATGCTTCCTCCCCTCTGATTTGTCTCATCATTGTTATCAGCTTTGTTAAATTGCCCCTACTAAAACACCAAGTATATATATTACTCCTCTGGACTTTCTTCTCCTTGCAGATTATGTGATCAAATCATGATCGCTTGTGCCTGAGCTACCATTACTTTGTAATTCTGTGATCAGTTCTTCATCTCTTGGAATAAAGAATACCCCCAAGTTGGTTGCAACACTTTGTGAGTTAGGAAATTGCCATCTATAATATTTAGAAATTCCAAGTAAGTTTTAGTACTGGCAGCTTTAGACTTCCAGCATACACCCCTCACTCACCACTCACAAACTCCAGCATACACCCCTCACTCACCACTCACAAACTCCAGCATAAACCACTCACTCACCACTCACAGTTGCATCCGACGAAGTGGGTACTAGCCCACGAAAGCTTATGCTTCAATACTTTAGTTAGTCTTTAAGGTGCCACAGGACTCTTTGTTACCTCTGCTATTCCAGACTAACACGGCTACCTCTCTGATTCCCCACTCACATTGAAATCCACAAATGATCATGCAGCTTTTTATCCTCTGTACTGTGGATAGATACATATACAGGTGGTCCTCCTGCTCCCTAGTGTGATTTGGTGAGCAGTAGCAGACATCACCTAGTACCCCAGCTTGTGCTTTCGCTGTTAGGACACTGATCCATAAGCATTCAAGATCATTTTCTTCTGACTCAGAAACAGGTAATGCCTTTAAAAAAAACAAAAACAAAACAAACAAAAAAACATAGAGCGTCACTCCCCATCCCCTTTTGCCCACTTAATCCTTCCTAAATAGGTTATGACCACTGATTTTAATATTCCAGTTGTGCAAATCATCCCACCAGGGTCCAGTAATACCAACTGGTTCAAATTTCAGTTACTCTTATTTGCTACCCAGGCTCCTAGCAGTTGCCTATAGACAACTCAAGAGTTTCTTCTGTCTCCTTCGGTTTCTTGATCAATTTTGTTCTCAAATCTCGATTTTGTGCTGATTGCTCATATTTTCCCTCCCCTTTTGCTACGAGTTTAATCCCCCCTGACTAGCCAACCTGTCTCTGAGATCAATCCCCCTTCTATGAAGTGGAGGCCATCCAAAATATACAGAACTCTTTGCCTGTAGAAGGTGGACAAACATTTCACAAAACCCAAACCCACCACCCTACCGCACTCACCCAGCCAGAGGTTCACATACAAAATCATCTGCCTCCTTCAGGGCCGGCGACAGGGGGGTACTACGGGTACAGCTGTACCGGGCCCCCCGACTTTAGGGGGGCCCCGGTACACCGCTGTACCCGTTGTGTCCCCCCTTGTCGCCGGACCTGGAGAGGGGGGAAGGGGCGGGGAAGCGGCGCGGCTCTCCTCCGGACGAGCACGCCTGGCCCCGGCAGGAGCAGAGAGCCTGGCCGGCGGCAGCAGCGCTGTCCGTGGGGGCGGGGGGCGGAGAAAGGGCGGCTCACGCCGCTCTCGCTCCCGCTGCCGCCAGCTGTCAGCTGGCGGGGGGGGGAGCGCCCCCATCCGCTGTCGGCTGGGCTGGGGGGTGCCCAAACTATCGGAGTAGGGGGCCCCCAAATTTCTGTCATCAGCCCTGGCCTTCTTTCACTTGTGGGACAGGCTGGACCTCAGCGAAGACTGCTTGAAAATTCTTCTTGTTCAGCATGCTTCCAAGGGCTTAATGCTCATCTGCCACAACCACACAATCTGAGCTTTCCCCCCTGCCCTGCTGAACAAAAAGCGTCCTGCAGAAAAAATACATGTGAAAACTCTGGGCCCAAACGTGCAAGGTTCAGAATATCTCCCAGTGCCCTCTCATGAGGATCAATAGATTGTTAAGGGAGGACAAATCCATTACGATAATCTAGTCTGACCTTTTTTGAAATCAGCAGTTGAACACAAGCATATCTTCTGAATGGGATGGAGAATCCATCCAGTTGTTCCAATGGTTAATTACCTTATTTGTTAAACAATTGCATTTCCCTGATATCAACCGCCTGCCATTGGATCGTGTATACTTTGGATTGCTAAATTAAAGAGAAGCCACTTAGATCAGATTTTTTTTTGCATATGAAGGTACCATGATCAAGTCACCTCTGGAAAGCTCAACATTTCTGAGGATCGGGCCTCTAGTTTCTTTGCAAAAAAGTACTTTTCTGCCAATTACTTTTTATAGAAATGCTTTATTGCTGCAGTCAATAACCCTCATCTCACAGCACAAATAACCAATTACAGTTTAAGAAACTAATAATAATTCTGCAAGTGGTAATACTGAGAAAGAGATGAACATACAGAAAAGGATACAAAACTATACATTTAAGTTACTAGAAATTTGCTAAGTAACTAAAAAAGTTCTGCAGAATTGTGAAGTGTATTGTATAAACTATACAACACATGCCAGTGTAAAGTTGATTAACATTATACAATTACCTATGTACAAACGTTTTATCTAAATACAAGATCAGCTGCAATTTGTAACAATTATCTTTTATACAAAGACAAGTGCTTTCTAGTTTTCAGTTCTGCATTGGAATATACAGATGTCGCAATATTTCAAACTAAATAGTAATAATAATAAATCACAAAATAAAAATCCTCCTTTAACAAAATTATTTTGCATATCTAGGCTAATGCTGTGAAAATCCAGCCAGCAATATCTTTGCTTCTGTATTTGACCCTCAGTGTATCAGAATACTAGAGATGGATCTGAACCAGATTCAGAGTTTCGAACACACCTGAACTGGGGGTGGGGAAGAGTTCACATTCATGGCTTCCCTTCATGGCTACGCCCATTCTCTACAATGGACCAAACCAGGAAACTGGGTCTCAGCACCCCTTGACTTTAGGAGACTCTGGATCCAGAGCCCACTTTGGACCAGACGGTGACCTAGCCCACTGCAGTCATGTCAGGGAGTAAAACTCTGCCCACATGCACAGCCAGTTGAGAGCTTCCCACATCACAGCAAGGATGTGAGAAAGGGCCGCACACCCAGCACTGTCCACCCCAACAGCAGGAGGGTGGGGAGTGGGTGAGCCAATGCCGAACTAGTGAGGGAGCAGGGAGGGAAATGTAAGGAAGGAGTTGTTTCTCCTTCACAATCCTATCCCAGGGCTCCTCCAGCGGTGTTACATGGCCTACTGCCTTTACAGACTCAGTCAAATTCTTTGTGAATTGCCCTGTGTCTACAATGTGCTGAAGCAAAGCCCTGAATCAGAACTCCAGGAATGTTTGGCTCCAGGCCCCGATCCAAAGTTGGCAGCTCAGGCCCATCTCTACTGAATAGAGGGCACCATGTTGTGATGGTGGCAGTTCGTTTCCTTTAAATCTCTCCCCCCATTAAGGGTTAGTTTAGGAGAATCCTGAGACTTTATAGGGGGGTTAATGCATGAAAATATTGTAAAGATGATCAGCCTTCTCTAATACACATTTATAATTCTAACCTAATGGGTGTTTTCAGTGATCCTGCCGCCATGTTGGATATGATGCTGCAGGGATATTTTCCTTGGCGTAGCCTGACATTTTCTGGACAGGACTTACGACTGACAAGACATTGGAAAGGGAGAGGGTGGGGGCTTTCTGCTCTCACTTGCACCTCTGTAGCCCACTGACTTCAGGAGAAAGAGAAATAGAAGAGAATTCTGGCATAGTTTTGCTGTTCATTTGGAAGTATGTCATATAAGAGAAGCTTGGAATATGTATTTTGATGGTGACTGATCATTATGATGAACCAAATCTAGGGGAGAATGACAGGACTCATTAGAATGAGGGTAAAAACCTTGGGACAGCTGCCACAGATCAACAGAACTTCCTTACGAAGGGTGATAAAGCATAAATAAATAAATAAATAAATGGAGATATACCAATCTCCTAGAACTGGAAAGACCTTGAAGGTCATCGAGTCCAGTCCCCTGCCTACACTAGCAGGATCCCCCTGCCTACACTAGCAGGATCGAGTACTGTCCCCTGACAGATTTTTTGCCCCAGATCCCTAAATGGCCCCCTCAAGGATTGAACTCACAACCCTGGGTTTAGCAGGCCAACGCTCAAACCACTGAGCTATCCCCCCACCCCATCATTCAGACTTGTTTATACCACCAGATGGCACCGTAGTAAAGAAGGAAAATGAAGTTTCAGAGGGCTCAGTGGGAAAGAATCAACGAGAAACTAACATCAGGATGGGTGAAAAACAGTAAGATACAAAGCAAAGGTCTGATTCTGCAGCCCTTACTCTCATCAGCAGTCCTATTGATTTCAATGGGACTACACAGGACGATTATTTACACCGGTAAGGGTTGAACCATCAGGCCCTAATTCTGCTTATGAAAGAGGAATTGGGGAAAGGCCGTGGATGTCAGCGGGATGGCTAACAGTCTCATAGGCAAATCTTTTTCAGCCTATTTAAATTAGAGAGTATGCATTTGTAAGACTAGATAAATTGGTAGGGCGGAGGAGGAAGGGGGTCTTTAGCAGTGTATTGTACAGCAGCTGGCATATGCTAAGCTAAGCTTCCAAAATGCCAAACTACCTCTAGTAATGTTTCTCAAAAGGTCCTGGTCAGATGAGACCACAGATGGCACCACTCTGGAGATAACTCTGTATGTTAATTTTTAATCCTTGCAGCCGTGCATGGATAAAAATTGAGTAAGGAATGTGATGAAGCCATGTAAGACCTGGTATTTAACCCACCTGAGTTGATTTGCTTAACCTGTTCACCAAACATAAAAAATACCACGTGATCTGGGTTCTAGTGAACAGACCATGGTCAATGCCAGGACGTTGGGAAGAAGGGCATTTAGAAAGGGGCCCAGGTAATTGCACTTTAGAATGCAGCAGACATTGGCAAAAACTGCGTGCACGGGGAGATGAGGACTGCCTAGATGGTAGAAGAGAAGGTTCTTGCCTGCCTATGCAGGCTGAGCATGGAACACCACAGCCCGCACCACCACAAGTCTATGCTGTGAGGCTTGATAGATTGTCCAGAGGCCCGCAATGTTTCCAAGCATCCCCAAAACAGGGTACAAAAACAACACCACCACCATACACACACACACACACACACACACACACACACACACACACACGCTTTAGAAACCACTGCTCGATGTCCTCTTAGCATCCTCCCTCCTTTGCCTCAGAGAGATCCAAAGATTTTTATCAAAAAGATCAAGACAGAAATTAATGTCACATTTTTAGGGAAATTTCACCGATCTGCAGGTCTTCCTTTCCAGCGTGCAACTATTTTCATTGGGCCAAACCCTTGCTCAGTGGAAGTCTGCCTGAGAAAGGATTGAGTAAACCCTGGATAAAGACCTTGGGATTTGGTCAAATATTCCAACAGGTAAACAGATTTCCTAATGAACTAAGAGGCCAGTGCAACTCCCCTTACTGTCAATAAAAAGATTCCCATTAACTTTATTGGGAGTTGGATTGGACCCGAATGGAGCAAGTCAGCTCTTAAAACTAGGAACCTTGTGCAATACCTTTTAATTATGACTTTTCGTTTCAATTATGCGGACACTATGGTCTGTTTTAATGAGGTCTGGGATTGAGACAACCCTCACCTTACTCTAGTTGAAAGAGTGATTCCCCAAGAAAGCTCATGTACTTTTAAACATTTGGACAACTCTACCCAGCACTCCTCACCCTGACTCCATACATGTTCCTCTTCCCATCAAATAGTTCATACAATCAGCCAATCACAGGTTTAATACAAACAAATCAAAATCACTCCAATTTGGGCTAAAACAGGAAGGCGCTTTCAGCCTCAGCTATGAGTGACAAGAGACCCTATGCAATATTTACTCATTAGTTGTTTTCAACACCCCTTCTTCGTGTTGTCGAATTCTTGGGTGAGTCACACAGAACACAAGCATTAAAGAAGGCAAACCATTTTCAGCTGTATTTTTTTTTTTTAAAAGAGCTCACATTTTACCAATGTAACTGTCATTCTAGCAGCTGGAATAACAGTTACATCAGGGATATGTGCAGGTCTATCAACTATGTAGTTGATTTAAAACAAACAAAAACCCCAAAGAAACCCCAAAACAGAACACTGAAACCATTACATATTAAAACAAACATTTTACACCCACTACTCTCCATTTACAAGTCACAAGTGCAATATTCTTTGAAAAAATTGCTCCCGAGAGAAAACCCCCAAGAAGCAGAGTTTTTAGTGTTATGCTGTGGGTATATGTTGGAAACCACATTAGATTTTTGTAAGGCAAGAGGTTTAGGACCAAATAGGATGGAAGTGGATCAAGAGAGAGCATTAAAAAGGGCTATTTTGAAATGAGACATTCTTTCAAGTTTCATTCTCATTGGACACATACATTACAAAATAAAGACTTTAAAAAGTGCGATATGCTTTGTGAGTCCTTTATCACAATATGTAAAGCATAATCTTATAGCCGCTGCCTATGAGAAATGTTAGTGGCAGTGTTAGCAGTAGATTAGATTCTAGGTCTCTCGTTCCTCTTGTTCAGCTGTTCCTCAGTGTCTGAAGCCATCTACTCATCAAGGCTTAAATTACCCCACATGCATACTGGGATAGTTTAGAGCGAGCTGTCTTTTAAAAAGAAGCAGACTCCATGAAGCTGATGATGGTTCACACCGGACTTGCCATACTCTGATGCCTTGCCTCATCCAGTGAAGCCTCCGGTGTCTCTTTGTACAGGCTAGTCTGACAGATGAACCATCGAGGGGTATGGAACCATGATAACATACTGACAGATGTGTCAGCAGGATAAAAAAATGTAAAAAAAAAAAAATTAATCTGACAGCGCTAGGCTGTTAGCGGATTATAAAAAGGTAGAGAAGTTTGCAGTAAACAATGATGCTTTAGATCTTCAGGAACATACCCTTCCCAGCCCCCAAAGATCAGACATGAATGATTTCTGCACCACAGTCTTCGGGCTCCGTGTAACGTGAAGAGTTTGTATCCGAATGGTGGATCCCAAGCATTTCTTTATTTTCAACATTTGGCTCCATTAATGCAGGTTTTTCAAAGATACTCTTTTTGCTTGTTTCTGGACAGTTCTGTACATATATTACTCGGTTATAAGCCTTAAGTCTCTTCCACAGCTGTACGTATACTTTGCACTGTACGTACATGAACAGGAGTCCTCCAGTGAAGCCAATAGCCACAACTACCAGCTTAGTCCAAAATGGCCACTCTAGAATCCCTGGAGGAAAGGAAAGGACAACGTTAATATTAGGATGTACCGTATTCCTTGAAATGAGACACACAGAATAGATCACACTCAAAATCTCAAATGCAAACCCCTTTGAATTTGGTAGGGGATTTGGGTTAAAATCCTTGGCAGTAGAGAGAGCAAACTGATGTGATCACTCCCGTGTTCCTTTATTATTATTGATAAGATGCCATAGGTGTACAGGACACTTAACAGAAGAGGTAAGTCAGGTCCTGGACTTGAGCGGCAGATAGTCCAACTCACAAAGTTCACAGGATACAAGCGTGATAGGCAGTTCTTTTTACGAGTACACGATATTCTGTCACAGGGTTCGTTTAATACACATAAAAAGAACTATGTCCTCATTTTTTAAACCTTGCCAGTTCCAGCTAACAGGTCTGTTCTCACTCAACCCCCGTACCCTAACCCCCCTACTTTACTCTGTGTACAGACCACTGGGAGTACTGCCTGCTACCAAGTATAATTAGCAGCTCGCAAATAGTTCGGTCTCCTTTATACCTCTTCCTGTCCACTCAGTGATCACACGACACATGGCTTCTCAGGCTTTGAGGCTGAAAGAGGTCATCTAGTCAGAACTTGGGCCTAGTACAGGCCAGACAGCTTCACCTAGTCGTCCCTACCTCCAGCCAGTGACTGGGAGTTGAACTACAGCATCTCTTTTAGAAAGGCACATCCAATCTTAATTTCAAGGCTGTAATTGATGGTGGAGAATTTACCACACCCCTCGGCAAGCTCACCCTTGCCGTTACAAATGTGTAGTAGTATTTTAGTTTGAATTCGTCCCTATTGAATGTCCAGCCAGTGGATCTTGTTATAGCTTTGTCTGCTGGATTTAGAGACCATTGCACTCCTTCTCCAGCGCAGGTACTATACATATCAAACCTCTCCACTACTGGCTGGTCAGGGGCATTGCAGGAAAGACCATGACATCATGCTGATCCATCCATTTTCAAGTTCCACAGAGAATCAACAATACTGTAACAAATCCATGACCTCCTCAGATGCCACATCTGTCACTGTGCTGCACACACCTGGCCATCTGGAACTGCTAAGCAGTGGCAGGGATAGAACTCAGATCCTCTTGCTCGCAAAGCACAGGACCCTTCCACTTGGTTACAAATGCAAACTCATTAGCTGTTAGCGGTATAGGATCTATGCCACACAGCTGAGCAGTTCTGATTCTGTTCAACAGAGGCACTATGCATGCACACTCACACACATGTGCTAGCCAGCTTACTGTAGCACTCATCAGATTGCTCATTTCATTTGAATTCTGAAATGGAATATATTAACAAGTACTAAATATTCATGCTATTCCTACTTATGCTCATCTAAAATATTTATCTCAAATGACCTGAAGGCTATAAATGTTTAAAAGCCTATGCTTTCCATAAGCATATTGATCCCTTGCATTAAAAGGCCAACAATTTTCACTACGCACATCGATGATGCCGTCAGATGGAAGAGAGACCAGAAGCTTTCATTCCAAACAGCCTCTTTGCTGAGCAAAAATCAAGTACAACCCAACTACAAGTGAAAATGAAAAATGACAGTAAGTAATGAAAATGTGTATTTTGAAGAGTGGCTATCCCCTGAAAGGAGACTGTGTAAAAATGACTGTGGGCTTCCAGGTTTATTGATGCTCAATTATTTCCACAGCAAATGTGCTTTGCTTACAAGTAAAAACATAGGTTATATTTTTTTGTTTTATTTTGAACGGTTAGCCCTTCAAACGCAACCTGGGATCTAAGAATCAGGCTGGGTTCTTTGTAGTTCATGCATCATCACCAGGACAAATTCTGTCCTTAGTGAAAACTGTGTCAACCCATCATGTAACTGACTGGGCTTGAATATACAATTCTCTTACTGATGAATAAGGAGGAGCTGAATCCAGCTCCCTCTTTTTAGCTGTGCTAGCTCTGCAGGGCTACTCAGAATAAAAAGCAGGAAACATTTGGGCCTTGTCTACACAGAGGATTTATACCAGTTAAAAAATAGTTTTAGTTAATGCAGTGCAACTTTGTGTGTGAACACTTATATTGGTTTAACACTGGTTAGAGTGGATTAGCTCCCAACTATACATTTTATTGGTGCAAACTAAACTGATAAGCCAGGTTTAAATTGATTTAAGAATGTCCACACACAAAGTTGCACTAGTTTAACTAACTTGGTTTAGAATCAGACCTTTAGTTAAACTAGTGCAACTTCGGGCCTTATTTTAATTATTAAAGCCAGAGATCTGACCCTTTAAAAAAAAAGACATCTTGCTCAACAGATCTGCCTCTTTGCATTCAGGGTCACTTAAATAAGAAACAAAATAAAGAAACATACCAGTAGTCTGTCCCTGTTTAATCTCCTCAGCAGTCCTGTCTATAAGGACATACAGAGACCACACGACGCAGGTGATGGCAATGATATGGAATGTTACAGAGCACATGATCTTCCTCCTCTCACTGGCCGTCATCTGCAACTTCTCCCACTAGCAAGAAATCCAGAAGGCAGAGCAAGAGGTTAGAGATTTGTGAAAGCGAGAGCAGTGGATGAAAGGAACACTAGTGAACACACCTGACAGGCAGAGGCTGCTTTCCTCACAGCACACAGAAGCATTTCTTTTTAGAAGTCATTATGTCAGGTAGTTGCCTCAACCTCACTAGTTCGTATTACCAGGGTGCAAGTTCAAGCAGCAGTGACTGGTACTCCAGATTCTCCCTTGTGACTTTTGGCCCCAATCTTACTCCTATGACTTCAGTGGGAGCAGGAGCAGGTCTTAATGACAAATCTCTGTGCTGGGTCTCTCTGCTGCTGCTCACACCTTATTTACTTATACACACTCCAGTGGTGCAACAGGGCTCAGGCTGATCCCAACCCCTGTTTTGTACAGCCTAAGCAACTCTGCCTGTTAAGAGTGCCCACCACTCTGTGGCTGAATGAGAGGTGGGGGCACCAGCAGGTAGTTGCTCAGGAAGGTTTGGCACCACTAGTATAAAAACACTGCTATAGAAATGAATGGGCGAGCCACTGGTCAGTGTGTGTTACACACCAGTTTCTGTGCCCAACCCAGAGAGGATGGGAGTCTGCTAGAGCCCCCAGGTGTATAGCCTGACTTTAGTTCAAGCAGTGGAAATTGATGCTTTTAGGTCTAGGTATTCAGTGTGTGTGTACTACGCTATTTGACCAAACAATGGAAGTTGCTACCTATGTTTTATATTCAAGGGCATTAATGCAGAACCACCTTTCCCCTCTGAATAACCAGTAAAGGCAATGAGATGAAGTACCATCTGAAATGCCCAATGTTATGCCGATTACCAAGCCATCAATGATTCTGTTATAGTCCCATTAGAAACCACAACGTTTTGGCCATTACTAAATACGAAGGATGCAGAAAAATTAGACAGTTTTACATTTACCAGCTACTGGTAATCACTCGAAAAAGGCTTTTATTTTTTTATGCATTTGAGAATGGGTCAGGCATTACAGTCTCATATTCACACTGGACAAACTCCTCACACATCTCCTCTATGTACACTGTGAGCCATGGTCTCTTCTCTGTTACAGCTATGCAAGCCCATTGAGTTGCGTTTGACAATTCATGGACGAATTTGGCCTACAGAGCTTATTTTTTTAGAAAAGGAAGAATAATGCAATATGAATTCAGTAAGGAAAACCCATAAGCCTGAGGCATCTAAGAAGTGAGGGAACCAATAACCCAACTTCCACAGGACATACAGGAATGGAGCCTGCTCCACGTAAGCGAGTGGAGAATTTGGTCCTCTGTGAGTACTACCAATAGGAGATTCCCTTTGATGAGTCAGGGTTTGATCTTCAGGTCTGCTGGGCATTCTGATCTCAAACTGCAGAGGGAACCTCCATGTACTCAGCATCTCTGAAAGTCAGGTTCTAATTTTTACCATGTTAGAACATTACATTCTTCATGTTTCAAAAGTTTCCCACTGAAATGGTTTTAAGAAGGAAAATTAGGTTTTTGACTAAATGAAATTTTTCACAAAAAATGCCCGTTTTCTACAGAAAATGTTGATGTTTTGTCAAATACCCCAAAGCTAAACTATTTCACCCAAAGCTGGAAATATTTTAATTTGTTAATGCTGCCATGGAGTTTCTTAGGAGTTGTAGTTTGGTTGCCTTATGTTCCCCTTTTTCTCTATATGTTGAGTTCTCCTGAGGGACCTCATCTTTCATGAGCCATCATGGTCAGGGACTTCCATGGTGCCCTACCTCTCCTCTCCAAGAGCAGAAGGCCCTGGTGCATCATGGGAGATGCAGTCCAACCAGAAAACTCAGCCTACAGAAGAGAAAAAGGAGCTTGAGGCTTCCCAAAACAACTCCCTGAGGCACCGTGGCAGCATTTCCAAATCAAAATATTTGTGTGTTTGACCAAAATATTTCAGTTTCCAAATTCTGCCAAAAATATTTATTTCTGTGGAAAACAGATGAAAATGATTCTTTTTTTATTTTAATAAAAATTTTCCATGGAAAACGTTCCCATTTTTGGACCAGCTCTACTTCATAAGTTGGATTGTTGTTTTCTAGCTCTCTTAGAAATCTCAGACTCTCTCCCTACTAGGTCAATGGGTCAAACCCTTTAAAGACCAGATTCATGACTGCTTTAACACCACTGGGACTTGAAGTTAAACCTGGAATGACCAGTTTGGTTCTTATGCTACTGGCAAGCACCACACCTATATTTTGGCTTTCTTTTGTTCACAGTCAAGCTATAGATTATTTTCTCCTGATTGACCAAGATACCATACAGGAGGAGTTGAGAATGAGGTGTCAACTTGGCTGTGTTTGAATATCAGGAATACTGAGCTTCTATTTTTTAGGGCTAATTTCTTTTTTTTTTTTTTTTTTTTTGGTGTTCCCTCCTCTCCCTTCACTCCATTTATGGTTCTGTTCCTATTATTTTTGGCACCTGGTTTCTTCATAATAGATTCAATTTTCAGAAATGACAAGTGGATTTTGGCTGCCTCCCTTTTTGGGTGCTCAGTGTGGTATGCTCCGGAGGGACCAGATTTTTAGAAAATGCTGAGCATTCACTCACAGTGTTCCAAATTTGATACCCCCCCAAAAAATCGAGATGTCCCAAACCACTTGCCAATTCGTTAGTTTAGACTATTGTGTTTTTATCCACGCCTTTATTTATTTATTTATGGTCTTTTGGGGGTCTGACATCAGGGATGGCCAAAGCGTGACCTGCAGGCCCAATGGTGCCCAGGATGTTCTACAGTGCAGCTCACAGCTAACTTCCTCCGTAGTAAGGAGGTGCAGCTAGCAGAAATGACAGGTTCCAAAAATGTAGGTCTCCATAGTGACCCAAGAGGTCTCTGTTCAGAACAGTATCATGTCCTGACTTAAAAATTTTGCAGACTGTATTAAAGATGAAGGCGGCTGAAAACTGCAATTAGTGGCGGCTTTGGGATCTTGGCTAATTACCATTACAGCCATTGGATGGTTACACTTTGGACTCTCCATCCTAGTGATTCAGGATCATCTGCTGATTTTCATCTTTTTTGATTATTCTTGTCCCAGACTGAGGTTACTTTTATTAACCTCTAACATGGGCATGCACAGCATGATTTCCCAGTGCTAAGAATATTAGTGGTTCCTGTCCAGAATTACTGCTGGTGAGCATCAGCTGCCTTTGAAAGAGGGATAGGAAAATGGATACCAGATACAACAGTGGACAGATCCTTGTGTTCATCAGTATCCATAAGGTAAGTCAGTAGATGTATAGATGGCAGAAGGTGTTAAATAACAGTTGTGGGTTCTAACAAGTCAAAGTAGTAAAATGTTACTATGCATGTTCAGTGCAAAAAAAAAAAAAACAAACAAACAAACAAAAAAAAAAATTTGCATTTCCGGGTGAATTTCACTGCACTGTAAATAAGATTGTGGCTTTAAAAAATTGTTTGCCGCATTATTATTTTTTACGTAACCGAAGACTTCAATTGAATCATTTTACAAACAAATATGAAAAATAGCCTAAAACTCCCACATTTTCAAGGAAATTCATAAACCATATGGGAAAAGCACAGCAAATTCTGTGCTTCAGAGTGTGGGTCTTAGCTCTGAAAGGTGACTGTAGAAATGGAGGGCCTAACAAAACAGATCAGCTCCTGGTGTACTTTCAGAGTTACAGCTGCTAACTACAATCAGCTGCTTTTTACTCTTGTTAACCCTGCAGAGCCAACCCAGACACTGGAGAGGAAAATGGATTCTTTTCTGGCTTGGGCAGCATCAACATGATTGCCAATTAAGTTCTGACAGCAGATTCTTTATTCTTGATGATGCATGAAACCAGAAAAAATACAGCTTGACTCTCAGATCCCAGCTTGAATTTTTCACCTAGAAAATACAGATTTAAAAAATTGAGCTGACTCGATTCAGAATCACAGAGGGATGATAAGCATGGAGTCCCACTGTGGCATGTTTTAAAAAAGAGTCACTTTTCCAAGCAGTGCCACACTTTTATAAGGCAAACTATTTCTTTGGATCCAGTCCTCGGACCTACCTTTCGCAGAGGCTTTAATTTGGTCTCCATGATGAACTCGTACTTGCAGAGTTCACAACATCGGGTATCTGAGCTCTTGATCCACTGCTGCAGGCAGGCTTGGTGCACAAAATGAAGACTTCCTGTGCAGTGACACGGAGTAATCAAGGGGCTCTCGTCATCTCCTTCACAGTGACATATCCTGAATCAGGAGCAAAGCAGCTCATTAGGAGGCAGCAGCAGAGACGGGGAAAACCAAAATGAAGTAGAGGAGGCTTTTAACATTTGTGATCATGCACAGTCAACCAGTGCAGATCCCAAACGACACACATTTCAAACAAAGACATTTATCAAGAAGCAAAACCAACAAATGAAATAAAATATGACACACAATAACTGAGCACAAACACTGCTAACTACACTTCTCTCTAGCTCACAGGGAAGACACACAAGGTCTGAAAGAGATTTGGTAATGAAAAGAGAAAGAACAGGGTAAGAAATTACTACACATCATCTTGTCTACCAGAACAATAGTACTTTACTGAGAGTGGCATTTAAGGAGTATGGACGCTTCCCATGACAGAGGTGTAAACCTAACTGTGGTTTACAATAATATATATATATATATATATATATATATATATATATGGAAACCACCACACACAAACTCCACAAGAACATGAAGGGCTAACCTAGGAGGCCTGGATCTTGCCTTCTGGGAAGGATTATATCTAGTAAAAGTTACCAAGAGATGGATTCAGGCCGCAAAGCTCTTGCCAAAGTTGGGACTGTTTAGATCTTCTGCCCCATCTCTACTCACTCACTTTGTAATGGCTGCCAATAACAGTTACAGTAAGGTTCCCCATACTCCCTACCAATTAACCTAGCAGGCACAGAGTAGCTCCTCTCCCAATACGTTGCCACTTCGAGGTACTGCAGTTCCAATTCCATTTCAAGCTCCAGTTAACAGAGGCACTTGGCTCTGCATAATGTGACACCAGCAGACCGATAATTAGTTTCCCATGAGGTTGTTTTACAATGTTTGTGAAGAACAACATTGGGGGCATGAGTGCAGAAGCTCAATGACGATGGGGCCAGTATCCTCTGGAGCGTCCCGCCTACCCACTGTTGGAATCCCTTGCTGAGTTCCTGTGACCCATATACTAGTTTGCACCCTGCCGGCTGGCTGAGCAGCCAGGTGGTGAAGGTGAGTGAGCTGGCAAGTATCACTGGGGCCCAGGGATGAGAACCAGCAACGAGGTGGACTATGCTGAACAAGGGGGTGGGGTGAGGAGCATGGGGGAGCCAGGTGGTAACAGGGAAGGAGTCAGGAAGCAGGGGGTACATTATGGGCCTTTGCAGGGGGTTGGTCTGTTGTAAAAGAGAGAGAGAGGAGTTGGAGGACGATTGGTAGGAGAACGGGGGCTGTGCCAATTCTCAGTACACTCAGTGACTACCCAAAACCAGGCTGAGGCAGAGTGACAGGTTCTGCACCCAGATGAGGGAGCAGAGCTAGGCAGCTGCCTCTGAAGGGGCTTTCTAGCTTCCGGATCTGGTTAAGCTTCTGCAGCTGCACTGTCCATGCAGACCACTCCTCACTTGTTTAACCCCACACGATGGACACACACCAGGGCCACATTCTGGCTCATCGCTAACACTGAGCCCTTGAATTACACTTTTCACCTGAGGCCCTTTATGAATAGAGATATGGAAACGAACAGAAAAGCTTTTAAAAAAACCAAACAACATACATCAGTTGATCAAATCTGGGAAGCGACGCTTAAATGGCCCATTTTCCAATGACCATCAGCAAAGCACATTGCTCTTTAAGCTAAGAAAGTTCAGCTTGCCCTTTAATATGTGTAGCTGATTCTCTCAAGATATTCCTGGGTTTGGCACCAATAAATCCACCTCAGAACGCAGAGCTCTGAAAATTGCTTTGGTTTGCAAAGAATTTATTGACTCAAAGGGAAGCTTCCACTTAGTGGACTGATAAAGCATCGGAAAAGCAGCAGGCCTCAAACTGCACATATTAAAGCAAGGTGAGAGAACACAAAGGCAGAGAAAGCAGAGCAGGTCACCGCCAAGTGTGGGAAAGGGCGGAGGAAGGCGTTCTCTGTAAACCAACCTGCAGGCATCCCCCGATGTGGACACAGGGGAAAGAGGGGGGAATTTTTCTGACAGGGGAGAAGGGCAGTCTAGGTCACTGTCTTTCTCAGCTGAACAGAGTGGTGCCCGCATCTCTTTTGCTTTCAACCTCACGGAGGTACTGTCCTCAAATACGTCGTCGTCGCCCATATCGTCAGAGCAGAAGCCTGTGCTTTCCACCAGCACGCTGGAGGATTTTGTGGTTTGGAAGTGGCTCTGATAGCTCTCTAGTTCATGGAACTTATGCAGGCTGCTGGCACTCGAGCTGTGGGAGAAGGAGAAGAGGTAGCGCAGCAGCTTTTTGCTTCTTGATGATGCCTCATTGTCCACCTTGTCCTCCAGGAGAGGTATATGCACCGCATGGTGATTCTCAGCTGCTCCCGAAGCGCTCGAGTAGGTGGTGGAAAGAGACGGCATGTAGGCATGTTTAGGATTGCTAAAAGAAGGCCTGAGATTGAGCAATTTCTTTTCTTTCTGATTAAATCGGTTAATCTTTAAACACTGCTCCTGTTTCGGGGTCAGTTTGCCTTCAGAGCACGTTCGCTCCCCGTAGTTAGAGCCCTCTGTGGTGCTCTGTGCCTTCTGGTCCATGTCGTTGAGGGACTTGGAGAATTTAAGAGCTCGGGTGGCTTTTACATTTTTAGCAGACTCAAGTGCATGGACCCAATCCTGCCCATGGGCATTTCTCTTTGATGCCTGTAACGTGTCCTGACAGATCACTGTCACTGTGACCCCGTGTGTCAGAGAATTCGGGCAGTGAGGATTTTTCAAGACAACAGCAGACTGCACTGGACTGTGATGACAACATTCAGAAAACACTGCACTGGAACTGCATGCAGAACAGTGGAATAAAAGCACAGAAAGTAAAAACAATTATACAAGAGAACATGTATAATAAAAGTGAAGAAACAAGAATTATGGCTAGTGTGGGGATGGCAAACAGAGCAAGCAAACAGTACGTTGATCCCATAGACAGCACTAGACAGTATTAAGAGAGAAACAAATGGGACATTTAGAATTGGAGCCCTACATCTCTTATTTCCTGATGCACGTGATTTTTTCATAAATTGGTCCTTGTACAGGCCCCACTGCAGCTCTACAAACAACAAATGTTACCTGCAGATGTCCTGATTGGATGGCGTAACAGAAGTCCGAGAGAAGCTATGAGGAGCAGAAACTGAGGTTGGACTGCCAGCCTGCAATAAGAAATCACAGGTCAGCCTTTATGTAGCACCAGTCTTTCATATTAAAAACACAGTATCTGGGGGGCAGGTACTTCATCAGATCCAGTGCTCTTGGGTTAGCTGTAGATGCATGAGGCTTGCGGAGACAAATACTGAATGTCAAAGAGCTTAGTTTGAATAATGAGCATACACCATCACAACCCGTGGAAGAGCTATTAATATACCTGGAGCACACCTCAACACCAAAACACAGCCTTCTCTGGGGTGAAGCTGGCAGCTTTTAAACCCTACAAAGGACAACAGGTCAGGAAGTGAAGAATGCCATATTCATTCAAAGGAGAAATTCGCCAGGGAGAGAATATTTATCTAATTAGGATTTAGCTAGGACACAGAAGCTAACACTCCTATTCGAAAATACCCTGGGACTTTTCATGATGACAATGAGGCCAGGGCCTTGACTTTCCAAGAGTCAGACCATCAACAGTCCAGTATCCCAGACACCATTCTGGGGCATATATTCAGTACCAGCTCCCAGGAAAGAGCACCCCATGCTGAATCAGACCCCTCCCTGAGGTGCTCTTTATACTTTGAGGTTTTATATTCTGGGTTTACACTGACAGAGCCTCCGATCTCTGCAGAGGCAAAAACTGGTGGCGCTTAGCTTGTTGGAGACCTGACAAGATCACAGCCTGAAATGAAACAGCTGCAGAATCCAGAGTTCTGATCACCCCAATGAAAAATAAAGATAAAAAATTTGGGCTGAAATTAAGAGAGAGAAAATTTAAGTTGAATCCCAGGAAAAGCAACAGGCAAGACTGTGGAATAATCAATATGGGGAAGTGGTAGATGCTCCAGCATTTGGCACACTTAAAATTGGAATGGATAAAACTCTAACAGAAATATAGTATGGAATAATCCTTCTCTGGCAGGGAATAGGAATTGGTGAATGTGAAATGTTTCCGCCATTCTGAAGTTTCCTGTGAATCTTCAGATGAAGCAATCCGCTATATGTAACCTCTATGTACATGGGTAACCTGTAGGCAGGCTCCCCTTCCTTCCATGGCTGAAGAATTTGCTGTGTATTTTTCCCCTTGCTGCAGATCTGTGCTCTAGAATCCTAACTTTTATTTAAAAATAAAATTAATGTTTCTAGCGATTTTGGTTGCAAAGCTTGACACCCTGAACAGTGCACTGTCATCTGCCTGAGTCTGCAGGCAGCCTGAAAAAAGTTTTGAAAGGAGCTAAATGTCCCATTCATCTCAATGGGGTCCTAACTCTGAAACCAAAAGATTACCTTTAGCAGAAACATCCAGCTAACATGCTTAACCACAAACCCAGACTGCTTCACATTTCTACAACTACCTCAACTGTCCCTTATCCAGCTGTCAAAACGCAAGGTTCCCAATGAAAACTTTTGCAATGCATTTCGGCAGGATCAGTACAAAAATCTTTGGCATATAAAAACTGAAAATGTGGGACAGAGTTAAATACACAGAGGTTACTATCAAAATATATAGCACAAGGGCTACTGTACTGAGTGCAATATTCAATTCCATATTTAATTAATTAAAAGACTCTGTGGTACATTTAAATGAAATTGCCACAAGATTTAGAAATTTTGCTGCAGAATTTAGATTCTGCTTGCCACAGAGTATGCATGACTTTTCTTATAGATAGGTGGGTATCCTCCCAGACAGGGTCACCTATAAAATAATAGTCACAGAAAACATCAGGTCAAAATCTGTTTAAATTACGTTAAGGATGTGACAAACCAACAAATTGCATCACTGACTATTATACTAGCTTCGCCCTGATGTCCATAGATCATATATTTTATACTACAGTATATGAATCAACACCCTGGCAATAGAGTCATCACCTACACATGTTGAGGTGAGTTCAAGACAGTGCCAGATGTTTTTTGGTTTTGTCTCTTCGTTTTACTGCCTTAGTCTCAACTTCCAAACAGGTTTTTCCTCAGAAGATAAATGTTCTTGTCTCCCAACATGATTTTTTGAGATAATTGTGGTTGTTTTTCAAAAAGAACAACAGCAACAACAACACATCAGTGTGGGAGCTGACATTTGGATCTGCAGTAATTATGCAAATGTGCATTAATGAGATTTTTTTTAATGCTGTAGTGTTTAAGAACATATTTAGCAAGCTTTTAAAAACAAAATATTGACCCAATGGAACAGCACATTACACTCTGCCTTGGAAAGACAAATACAGATGTTGCTGGAAGCACAGGGATTTATTCAAGAGATAAACACATCTTAGGCTCTTGAAAGAGCAAGATATAGGAAGTCTCTGACAATATGGACTCTGGATACAGCACTGAATCCTGGGTCTGCTTCCCGTGGCAAGAAGGACCATGCAAATGTCCTACAATGTCTGTGTGGGCTCAGGACCACACCAAGGGCATCTGGGCACGGTGCAGAAGGGATGAAGGGGCTCTACATCCACTTCATGGACTGTTTGGGGATGAGGAGAGCACTCAATCCTCAGACATCTCTCCATGGGGCCCAAAGAGGTTATTCTGGTGGCAGGGTGGGAGAGGGTAACAGAAAGGGGACTAGGATGTCCCCATCCCCACAAACAACTAAACAAACAAAATGGCAAGAGAGAGGCCTGGAGGATGGGGACTTTGCTGTGGGTTGTGTCCTTCCCCTCCACTCCTCCAACCAGGCCTGGAAAGGAGGGGGTTTGTTTCTTCACTCCTGAAAGCCTCTCCAGTCAGAGCCACCAATTGGGAGAGATTGCTGCCTTGGGCCAGGTAGTCCAGTTGTCTCCTTGGGTGTCCATTAGCCTGGCAGGACCCACATCCTGCACAGAATTGGGGAGGCACTGGGCATGCTCACTGCTTTCCTGACATCGTTACCCATAACCCAGATGAGGCAGCCAGTCTGGTGCTTGGGAAAGGGACTTCATATGACTGACCCTGAAGAGGAAGTGGCACCAAGGTTTCATTAGTCACCTGTAGGCAGAACCCAACCAGGCATTTGGCTCCAGGCCATGGAGGCACCAGGACCAATGACCTGGCCCATAATTTGCAACCCGCAATGATAACTAGGGGTCTAGCGTGCTTCAGTAAAGGATGCTAGGCAGGGCCAGGCTGACTTTACAATAGTGACCACTTTAGGTCCTATGGCAATTTTTGTCTGAGTAGAGGATCTCCTGCAACTACACTGTAGAACAGTACTGGTGTACACTGTTTGTTGCCTGCTCCCTTCCCCAGAGGAGGCTGCATCTCAGTGATGCTGGATGCATACAAGGCCCAATCTTGCAAACCCTTAATGGCAGAACTCCCAGTGACAGAAAGATCAAGCCCAAAGGTTGTGCAATGCTTTGGGATATAAGGCTCTAGTGCAGTGTTTCCCAAACTTGCAACACTTGCGTACCCCTTTTGAGACATTTGTCTTACTGGCGTATCCCTTCTCCAACAAAGATCATTTTGATAACTGAACACGTTATCATATTAGTTACAATGTAAACCTGTGTGTATTTCTATTGTACAAGTGTATACCATTCTTATATACTACATTTTAATGAATTATTTTCTGCTGCTAAAAAAACCCTATGATAAAAGTAAAATAAAAAATTCTGCTGCATACCCCTTGAAACACTTTCGCGTACCACCAGGGGTACATGTACCACACTTTGGGAAACACAGCTCTAGTGCAAGGTAAAAGATTATTGATGAATTACAAACCCCTCCTAAGAGACTGATAGTAGAAATGCTGGTCTTATTACAAATTCAACTGAACAAGCAGAAAACCTAAAACTATCCAAGTGAGGCTCTAAGTGGCTGTGAAAGCCAAGAACGGACAGAAACAGTTACATTTCAATTCTTGCTTTCCATCAACTCAGCTAAACTAAAACTGAACACCTGAACCTAAATATCCTGATCGCCTCGCGCTACCCCCTCCTCCCCCATTGCGGGACAGAAAGTGCTGTAGAGACATCGTGCTACACAGAAGGTAAATTTGATCCTGATACCGCAATCCTGCACAAAACTATCACTTCACCATAACATTAAAGACTGTATTGTAATGTGCATGCATGTACAACCTTGACTTTTGCATTTACTGATTTCTGAGTGCTTTTCTTTGCAAGCTTAATGTCTGAAGCTCTACTTCATTTCCTAAATCAACTTCCCAGATGATATTCCATCTGCATATGAAAAATTTTATTCGTTTTTCTTGTGCACAAATCCACAACTACAACAGAACATGGAGAAACTATCCATTGATTAACTTTCAACTTCCATACACATGCATGTATTGGACCAAAAGAATGCTGGGATATTGTAAATTCAAAAAGAAATCTACTGTGGTATAATAAAAACCAGAGGATATGCATGAGGTACATTTTTTTCTACTGTTAGAACTCAGTCAAATCTAAGCAGATTGTCACTGATATAAGTACCTCGGTTCTTCAGGAAACATGTCCCTGTCAAATTTCAATCTCTAACGTGCAAGATCTGCTCAAGAAAGCTTAAAAATTGTAATGGAAAAGATGCATTTCCCTCCCTCCCCCCATTCTCTTCCTATGGAAAAACAGCAAGACTCTTTTTGCTCACATTTCTCACCAAACACAAACCAAACAATAATAAATTTAACCTCAGAAAGTGACCAGACCTAAAAAAGATTCATTAATTTGAAAGATAAAAGTTTGAGGACACTATAAGCAACTGAAAGAGCCCCTTTGGAATATAAACATTATAGCTGCTGCTACTTACTTCAGCTTTTATGCATTTTATAGTATGTCTCTAAGTATTATTAGTTAAAATATGTACAATAGCTGGTGGTGTTTTTCAAAGCATTCTTGACTGTATTAGGTTTTTTGTTATGCTGACATCGAAGCACATATCCTACAAATAAAAGATCTCATCGCTAACTCCAGTTTTACATGGTTTTACTGCATTGACTTCAGTGCACTTGGTCCTGATGAACACCAGTTTCTGTGAGAAGAGAATCAAATCCCACCAGAACGAATACTGGGAAGTAAATTAGCAAACTGCTCCATATTGCCATAGCTGTGTCCCACAGTAACTCAGAAGAAAGGTCAGGACATGGCAAATAGTGTAGATCAACATTCCAATCTGATGCAATTCAGCAGGGTCAGCGTGTGATCTCGTGTTGTTACTCAGGTAATCACAGTGAGTTTGAACATGATAATCCCTTGAAGCCCAGTTAGTTCTGGGATCACCACTAGAAAGAAGCCTGTGATAGCCTGTCATGCTAATTCTTTTTTCTCCCATGAACAATCCTGTTAGCAAAGGAACTCGGCACCTTTTTTACAGTAATGTCTGCCCACAAGTAAGTGCTGAACGTCTGGCTAGTCAAATCCCATCCCACCAAACCCAAAACAAAGCCATTTTCTTTGTAGTGCATGATGTAGATCTGGCTATGGCTAAGGAATATTCCTAATTATCTACTCCTCTGAGTAGGTGACTGTGCATACAGTTACTGTCATCCCACTTTAGGCTGTGCTTTGGTAATAGTAATTATCCCCAGCTTTAAAGAACAGCTCTTGTCATATTCAAACAAAATGATCAAGTTGCTCATTGAAGACACAGAGAAAAACAAACCCAGCCTCAGGGTAATTCATCCACTGATTAAAAATGTGGTAGGAAGTAGGTGACGTTTTTACCCACCCCGCCAATGCTGCAGTATGTAGTTGCAATAGTAGGCAAAAATCTTAGTCCTTTTTATTATTTGTATTACAATAACACTTGAAACCTGAATGGAGACTAGGGCCCTAATGTGGTAGGTGCTGAATACATCTATAGTGAAAGACTGTCCCTGCTCTAATCTAAATAGAAAAAATGCACACACAGAGTTAGGGAAAGGAATCATCAGCAACACAGAAAGTTACAAAAAAAGTCTATGGCAGGGCCAAGAATCGAACCCATCTCCCTGGAGTTCCAGGTCAGTAGTTAGTCACAAAACCTCTTCAAAAACAACAACAAATTTGCACTGTGATACTTGTAAACGGGAAGGGGGTAGATGGTCTGGCCTATCGGTCATGGCTGAGCTGGTGTATTCAAGGCAAGGATGCCAACGAGGCGGCAGTCAGCAAACAGGGATCAGATAGGGATCACTAGAACCAGGATTAAGAGGCAAGAGTCAGGGTCGCAGTCAGGCCAGGATCAGAGCTGGAGCTCAAAGGTAGTTAAAATTTTTATTAAAGCTAATGTTCAACATGAAAACATACACAGATTGAGGGGTAAGGTACTGGACATCTGGAGTCAGGCTGGGGTTATGGTACTACACTGGAATCAGGAGGCAAGAGTCAGGGGCAAGGTCAGACTGGGGTCAGAGATGGGATATCAGAAAGCGAGGTGAGGTCTGGAGTTGCAGCAAGTCAGAAGTTTGTGTAATTGCCCAGACAACTTCCTGGGACATCCTCTAGGGTTAAAGAGCGAGAATGGGCCAATCAAAGACTGCAGGGTGCTCTCACTATGGTCCCTCTGACAGTACTGCCTACAGCACCTAATGGCTCTGCATGGCCTCCTGGGGGAATATCAGCTGTCCCAGGCTCTACAGAGCTGGATACGAGTGCCACGGATCCTTATGCGGACTATGCAATCCTTCATGGGCAAAAATTTCTGTTGAAGCCAACGGGACTTTTGCCTACATCAGTGCTCCAAGATTTGGCCCCCAGTGTAATATGCCACAGTGATGAGTACAGTAGAAATACAAAGGTTACACAGCTGAAAGAAATATTTAGACTCATTATCATCAGGTTTCAAACTTCACAACAATCAACATATTTCTAAATACCAATGAGCAATTCTAATTCTCTTCTAAGAATTACCATGAAACATGCAGCAACTCATGAGTAAGGAAGGTAGAGGAGGTTTGTGTTAAACCCCAGGGATACATTCATAAGTTATTTGGAGCCACTGCAGAACAAACATAATTGCTTGGCTCAGTCCGGTGCTGTCAACGCCTCGCCTTCATGAGCATGAAATGCATTTGCAGCTTATTTGAATACAGCCAAACACACAGACTGGCTGGAAACTCTAGGTTTGTTTAAAAAGGCAACCACACATACACACCCAACACCCACCTTTTTCCAGGGCTCAGGTACTTGAAGAGAATACCTTTGAGTAGCAGTTGTTTTCAGTAAGCAGGGGTGACCAGAAGCAAATATGAAAAATTGGGACAGGGGGTGGGAGGTACTAGGAGCCTATATACGAAAAAGACCCCAAAATCAGGACTGTCCCTATAAAATCGGGACATCTGGTCACCCTATCAGTAAGACTTGGTCATCTGATGGGGTACAAGAGAATCTCAGTGACTGAAAAATCGGAACTGCATTTCTATGGACTAGCATTCTTTAAATCCACCAAAGCTTTAGGCAACAGTGCATGTGTATATTCATACGCTTTTCTAAATCTGTTCCAAGCTGATGAACAGCCTAAATGGATTTTAAATTTCATAGCAAGTTTAGGCTACCACTTTGCATCTGCACTAGCTTCCATTCAACCCGAGAATAATTGAATACTTTGCAGCGTGCCTTTGCTCAAAAGCTAAAGCTGTACAGACCTACCGAAAAGACAAAGTATTTACATTTTTTTAAAAGTGAACTTTTGATTTCTTTGCTTCCATCCCAGTATTACCATTTTCAGAGATTACCCTGAAAGGACTATGAAAGGAGAGCATCCCCACTGCCTTAAAGTTATCCCTCCAGAAAAAAGACACAGCACATAGATGACCTGGAGATATTTCCATATATTACATCAGCCATTTCAGGCTCCATCAGACACTTCAAAGCAAAACGCTATGGTTAATTTGAGGGTAACTGTTTACAGACCAACTTCATTAGTGGCCTAATTTAATCGTCTCTTTAGTAGAATTCCTTTTTTTGAAGTCAGAAACACTGATTCACAAGTACAGTAAAAACCTTCCTTGAACTACTCTGTGCACCACTGACTTTATTTCAGGGTACTAGATATCTGTGTTTAGAAGAAGAGGCTTCCATGAAATCTAATTACCTTCCTTTCTTGTCTGAAAGGCAGTTATTCATCAAATGCAGTTTCTAGACAAAGACTTTCAACATTGGTCTAATGTAAGATAATGGAATGATCAGGATCTGGCCCACATTCTGTGTAATTCATGAATAACTCTATTCCAGTTAGTGGAGTTACCTCACACAAACAGCCGTGAGATTGGAATCTGGCCCTCTCTATAATGATTCCTGTTACAAACATTCACCTTTCATCTTGTAGGTGGGCTAACTAGCTCAATGTGCTCGGAAATGCTGCTAATATTTAATTCAAAACATAAAAGGAAAGACTCAAGCTGAGATTCACCTTAAGGGGTCAGAGCAGATTTCAATGGAATGCTCTAAATCAGTGGTCTCCAACCTTTTTACACACAAGGTCATGTTTTGAATTTAAGTGCAACCCTACCCCTTTCCTGAGGCTCCACCCACTTCATCCCCCCCCCCCCCCCCGTTGCTCACTCTCCTCTACCCTCACTGGGCTGGGGCAAAGCGTTGGGATGTGGGAGGGGGCTCAGGGCTGGAACAGGGGGTTGGGGCGAGGGAGGGGGTGTGGGCTCTGGGCTGGGGCGGAGGGGTTTGGAGTGTGAGAGGGGGCTCTGGGCTGAGCCTGGGGCAGACTGTTGGGGTACAGGAGGGGTGCAGGCTCTGGGAGGGAGTTTGGGTGCAGTAGGGGGCTTAGGGCCGGGGCAGGAGTTTGGGGTGCAGGCACGGGTTCAGGGTGCAGGTTTCAGGAACGGTGCGGGGTCACGGCAGGCAGGGAGCTTGCCTTAGCCTTGCTGCGCCACCGGACTTTTAGTAGCCGGAGATTGCAATCTACCCGTTGATGACCACTGCTCTAAATACTGTACAGAGAAAGCAGAGAAGGGCCTGGATAAAAGCCATGCCTCCTGGTGGGCAAATGGCTACACAAGCCCCAGCATTTCCACATGAGGCTCTTTCCACACCTCGTCCCTTGTTTTCCTTCAGCTGCTCCTGCCAGTGTTCCCTAACCCAGTGCTCAGTACCCTCTTCTTGCTAGATGCTGATCTGGGACGTTGGCTCCTGAAAACATCCAATCCTCTCCCTCCAGCTCATCACAGGAGAGCTGGGGATGGGAGAAGGACACACAATAATAAGGCAGCAAGTTTATTATATTGCATCACCCCTGAAATGGTGAATGGTTTTGAATCAAGACTTAAGGACAAGGCTGAGCATAAGTAGCACGCCGCTAGATCTGGGCCTCAAGAGAGCAGTTAGAATTGTGAGCCAGTGCAGGAGATGTGTGCATTGTTTCTGTTCCCATGCTTTTCAGCACTTGTGTTGACTCAGTGCATAACTGATCAAATGCAATGTTTGCTATTTCAGTTACATGGCTGCTCTTATGCAGTACAGTGTCTGCAAACTCAGAGGGCTACACAGGGGTCAATAAAGACAGGAGAGCATTTCATGATTTGAATAAATAGGTTTAATCTGTTTTCATGCAGGTTACGCATTCTCTAAGACAGGGGTCTCAAACTCAAATGACCATGAGGGCCGCATGAGGACTAGTGCACTGGCCCGAGGGCCGCACCACTGACACACACACATACCCTCGCTGCCCCGGCTCTGCCCCCACTCCACCCCTTCCATGAGGACTAGTGCACTGGCCCGAGGGCCGCACCACTGACACACACCCTGCCCTCGCTGCCCCGGCTCTGCCCCCACTCCACCCCTTCCAAGAGGTCCCACCCCTGCCCCACCTCCTCCTCTGAGCACGCAGCTCCCCATTCCCTCCTGGAAAGCGCTAGGCACCACCAACAGCTGTTTGGCAAACAAAGCAAGAGCAATATAGGAAGTCCAGAGCTAGAAACACGCGCGGCCCAGCCAGGCAGCAGAGAAGCCTCCACTTCTGGCCCCTCCATCCTGCAAACTGCTATGGGGAGACCGGGAGGGAGGGGGGGGTGCCAGGAAGCTTGGCGGGCCGCAGGGAAGGGCTTTGCGGGCCGCATGTGGCCCCCGGGCCGCATGTTTGAGACCCCTGCTCTAAGAGTTCCGAGTTTAACATTTGTTCCAGATTGACATGGAGATTGCTTGTGGTCCCTCCCCCAACATAACACACACCAAATTTTTCACCCCTTAGGACAAGACTGTGGCTTGACTCCATTTTCCACTTTGGGGTTGGAGGTCTGAGGCGGGGACATACACCTGTGCTGGAAGCAAGAACAGTGCTGCTGGGGACACCAGGACAGTGGAGGCCTGAGAGGCCACTGCTATTTTCTTGTATCAGAGGTTACCCCAAGTATTCCAATTCATGCCATCCAAACGCCATTGCCAGTACCAGAACAAGTGCACAGATCGTGCATGCGTGATGCAAGACATGCAAAGATCGATTACTCTAGGTGTCCAGCTAAGGACACCTACTTATATGCTCTGTGATTGATCTTGTACTGGTGTCAGTATGGGCGGTTGGTATGGAGGGATGGTAGAGCCATGTCTCTTCTCTCAGCTGCCTCCATTGCCTTTGTGGAGTCTCCGAGTCAGACTACACTAGCCCTTGCATACTAGGAATGTGAGGACCAAGAGTGTATCATTTTCCTAAAAAAGGATGCCTAGGCACCATCTAGCCCTTCGTGTAAACAGGCAGATGGTTTTACCTATTTTAATAACACCAAAAGTAAGCTACGGTTACACACTCATTAAGGGGCTGATCCTGCATGAATGATGTCAGTGCGCAATTGAATCCAATGGCCGCAAGACAAGGCCTTTACTGCAGACTGTTATGGAGCTGTTTCAATATACATTCATAGATCCAAATTCCAGAAGGGCCCGCTGTTATCTTCTAGTCTGATCTCCAGTGTAACACAGGCCATAGGATTAATTCTTGTTTGAACTTGAGCATATATTTTAGAAAAAACTTTCTATCTCAATTTAAAAATTGTCAGTGATGAAGAATCCACACAACCCTGGTAAGTTTCAATGGTTCATTACCTTCACTGTTGAAAATCAGCTCTTGGAAGTAGGCATGATCACAACCATTTTACAGATGGGAAAACCGAGGCACAGAGGGGTTACAAGATTTATCTGACATATCACAGCAAATCATCAGCAGATCTAGGACTAAAATTAGGTCTCTTCACTCCCAGTCCTCTACTCTAACCACTAGACTAGGGGTAGGCAACCTATGGCACGAGTGCCAAAGGCAGTATGCGAGCTGATTTTCAGTGGCACTCACACTGCCCAGGTCCTGGCCACCGGTCTGGAAGTCTCTGCATTTTAATTTAATTTTAAATGAAGCTTCTTAAACATTTAAAAAACCTTATTTACTTTACATACAACAATAGTTTACTTCTATATTATAGGCTTATAAGAAGAGACCTTCTAAAACCGTTAAAATGTATTACTGGCATGTGAAACCTTAAATTAGAGTGAATAAATAAAGACTCAGCACACCACTTCTGAAAAGTTGCCGACCCCTGCACTAGACCATCCCTAGTCCTTGCAAATATGATGCAACATCCACTGATTTCATGTTAGTAAGAAAACAATTCTGTAACCCAGTTACTCTTATAGAACCAGAGGTGAATTCTACAAAAGACACACATATGAAATGTGTAAGTTTACTCAGTAGGGTAAGTTTTTTTACAGAATCATACTGTGCATTGTTTGTGTCTCCAAAGGAGCAGTATTCACTTTGCATTGTATCTCTGCATAATATTTAGGCTTCACAAATTTGATTGTTTGTTAAATAACTTTTACAAAGACAGATGTTTATTTCTAAGCATTTTTTTCCTATTTTTATTATTTAAATTTTCAAAGTTGCGGGGAATTATGCGAGGGATGTCAGATAATGAAGGGATCAGACAATTATTTAGTGACAGTAATTAAGATCCAAAAAAATAAAGTTTTATAACTGTTAAAACACAAATAATCAGTATCACATGTCAAAGTACACAAAATAAATATCCTTAAATCAAACTCTAAGAAGTTCTCAAGCAGCATTTTTCTTGCTTTGTCTATCTACACATTTTGATTATCATCGATTGACATATTTTTATATTGGTTTGTGTGTGTATGGTGAAATTGATGTTTACTGACAAAAATGTAATCCTTCCAAGCCTACTAACATTCTTTATCTTTAGTTATTTCATTTAAATCTATAACCTGCTACTGGCGAAGCCTCTCACAGTCATTGCTCCCACCTTGGTCTGTTCCTCAAGTGGTGCAGTTACATTTCACCCCTTATTCAGGGCAGACAGAAAAGTGATAATCTTGTTCTTAGACTGTAAACTCTGTGGGGAAGGGATCATCTCTCCTATGTCATCTGCAGAGGGCAGAGCACTCAAATATTAAACAGCGACCTACCCGAGCCTTCTGACTCAGCTACATCAGATATACTAAAGGTCTCCACTGAGATGGCCCCTGAGCAGTAGAATAGGAGGAAGAAAACATTGCAAGGAACTGTGTGTCCGCCCCCCCCCACCCCAGTTCCTCTTGTGTAAGGGCCAATCACAGACATGGTCTTAGCAGTGCCTGAATGGCAGGACCCCTCCATCCAACCTATCACTAACACTGGTATCGGCTACTCCAGTGGAGGAAGGATTGGAGCCTGTCCATCCCAGGAGAAATTCTGTCTGAATCAGCATAGCCCCTCCGCATTCCCCTAATGCCGTCTGTGGAAAACTTTACCCACAATCCAGCCCTTTGAGCTGAGATCCCAGATTCTTAAAAGGCTAAAGGGAAATGACTTCCAGAAGTATTTCATGCATCAGTTTCCTAAACACTATTCCATTATTAGGAACTGTGACAGGCGTAACCCTGTAGTCAGTCCTTGCACGCTATTGTGGTAATCTTTGTACAAGGAATACCTTGTGAGGTATCATTTGAAAACTCATAATTTGCTGGGTCATTAATGTTCTAGTAAAATATGTGGATCAACGTTGTATGTAAACTTATAAGAAGATTCCACTGTATGATGTCACTAAAACACATTCCAAGTCTGTGGAGTGGCCAAACAGGTTCCTCCCAGACACAGGACAAATTGACACTTCAGCCAGGTGTAAACAAGGTCAAGGGGCCACTACCTGCTAAGTGGCTATTAATTGGCAGGAAAAGGGGCATGGGCAGAAAAAAATCTACATTTTAGCAAAGAAGCAGCGGGGGTTCCTGTCCACAGAGTCTGCCTGGCACCATGCTCCCAGCTGGAGATGCTCTTCAAATGGAAGACTGGACTATAAAAAGAAGGGGCAGATACCCCAATGGCCCCCCACCTCCTCCTCTCTCTGTCCACTAATCCATTGCACCAGAAGGAACAAAGCAAGCAGAAGTGCAGCCAGTAAGATGGTTGAGAACATGTGGTGAGAAAAACCGACTTTGAATTTAATTTAGTTTGTTAAAATCAGGCAGTAGTTGCATTTTATTTCTATTTTTCTTGTAACCATTTCTAACTTTTATACTGCATTACTTGTAGTCACTTAACATTGATCTCGTCGTTAATAAACTTGTTTGTTTTATCTAATCCAGCATGTTTGAATTGAAGTGTTTGGGAAATGTCATTTGAGGAAATAAAATTTGTGCACATCTTTTCTATTAATAAAATGATGGACTTTGTATGAGCTTCTGTTGTCCAGGAGAAAGCTGGGCAGTACAAGCTGTACATTTCTGGAGAAAATCTGGGACTGGGAGTATGTGGGAATCACCCAGTAGTATAAAATTCAGGCTGGTAAAAGATTGGGTGTTACTGGCAGGCTGAAAGTGCACACAGCCATAGCTGGGAGTGACTTAAATGCTGGAGGCTGTTTGTGAGCAGTCTAAGAGTGGAAGCAAAAACAACAAAGCAGTGTAAAGGGCACCCCAGGTTAGATGGCAGGGGTGACACAACTACTCACTAGTCTATATTGTTCTCTGGGTATGTCACAGAAACACATTATCCACAATTCTAATTTTTAGATAGAGTGTCTTCCGCCATTATAATTACACATCAGTATAAATGCACTTTCTATTGATCACTACAGACTGTATATTCTACGTGTTTGAAAAAACAAAACCACACAAATTCAAATTTACCAAACACTGTGATCCATTGATTACTGTACCTTTGATATGTTACTGGAACGGCTCATGGAATGTCCCAAAGCCTTCTCATTCTGAAAGAGAACAGAAAAAGGATCATTAGAGTGACAGAGAGCTGGTGGATGAAGATGTTAAACCAGATATTAACAGTAAAATAAACAGATGAGACACCAGAGCAGAAGATATTTATAGGATTTTGCTCTATTGGAGTCAGTCAATCTGAGTTATGCCACAAACTCCTGTGAGAGTATGATTGGGCCCTTTCATCTCTATAATGGCTATATTACCACACAGACCTCAACTAGAAAAGACTTGCATGAACTGAGAAATATTAAGATAGTGCCCTCATGTTCTGAATCAATACTGCAAAGTTATTTTTCTGTACTGTAGTTATTTTGGAAAGGATCTCCCACCCAACTTATCTGCTGAGAAATTATAACCACTGCAGGAGAAATCCTATAGTCCTTCTTCAGGAAAAGTCTCCCAGCTATGTCACAAAACACTGCTGAATAAATCACATCCATGTCACTTCATAATACAAAATACCACAGAACTGCCTTTTCTCCAGGAACATGAACAGTATCACACTGGAAACATTACATGTACGTAGTGTTGTTGTAGCCATGCTGATCCCAGGATATGAGAGAGACAAAGGGGATGAGGTAATATTTTTTACTGGAGCAATTTCTGTTGCTGAGAGAAACAAGCTTTTGAGTTACACAGAGCTGGAAACACCATGACAGCTGGAGTTGCAGAAGATCTGCAGATTCAGTTCAGTCAGCTACTGTATTTGTTTCCATCCATACAGTTGTCTCCATAGGGAATACATTATGCAGCTTCTTTACCTCCCTCACCTGCCAATCTGACCATTAGGTATTTAGATTGTGCTCATCACCATCGTATCTGAGCACCTCTGGGCTCCACACGTCCATTCCACTTTCTAGATGTAATGGGATTTAGTTGTGAATGTGATTGGGCCTGGCCAGTCCAATGACGAGAAACTGCGACGGCTGCTTATCTGGCAAGGAAGTTACTTGCTTGTTCTGGATGGAATCCAACAGGGATATTATTTTTCTAAAATAAAAGCCAATCCACAAAGTTAAGATGCAAATCAGGATCCAACTTCCTCAAGGTTTCCATAACCACTGGTCCTGTGCGAGAGTTGCCAAAAGCATGCCCTTCCGTTTGACACCTTAGGGACCAAACTGTTTCACTTTCCTTATGTGGTTTTTCACTCCCAAAGAGACAGTTATCTCTAAAAAAAGGAGGAAAAAAAGGACTCCTGACAGGAAACACGACACCAGACAGCACTGATGCTAGCCACTAAGGCGGCTGTGACATTAAATACTGTACCCAAGATAAAGGGTAAAACTAAATACATAAATCAGGTCAATTTCAGCTACTCATAGATCAGCTTAGACATGCAAGTTATGGAGGGTGCCAGTTGTGACTGGCTACAATTAAGGTGGCAGTAAGGTCGGGATAGTCCCTCAACAGGTGTGGATTACCGGCCTGCATCAACTCCACACTTAACACCCTTGTTCCATGAACTGAAGCCCACTGCTGGTCTAAAACTCTGTGCTGGGAGATGGGAAGGAGGAGCAGGCAACAAGATTTCATCAGCAAGGGCTGCGCTGCTTTTAAATACCAGCAGCTGTTTCTTCCCTCCTTCCATCTAGCTGGGACAATGTGCCAGGGAGACAGCAACTGACTCCTCTTCCATACTCTCCAGAATCAGTGAGACATGCCTGTTTGGCAGGGGAGGAGTTGAGGGAAGCAGTGAGCAGGAAGAAGCGGCTGCTTGGTTACCATAGCACTTGCATAGAGAGAGCACAGTATTCAGCTCCCCAAGATCTGCATGTTATTCCATGTAGCAGTTAGAACACCAGGAAGGAGGAGCTCTCTCTTTTGCATGGCAATAAGCGTTCTTTCAATGAAGTGCCAATCAGTGAGCCACTGAGATCTTGTAGAAGGCAATTGATGGTCAAATTTAAAACCAGCAGGGGCCAAATTCAGCCCTGGAATAACTGGGCCAAAATCATCATTGACTTCAATGGGAGTTGTATGTACTGGTTGAATTTGACTTTAGAGTTGGAGAAGTATTTTTATTACATGCAAATTACTATTCCTGGAAACTCTGGAACAGGAAGAGGAACACACAGCCAGTGAGAAAGGACAGACACTGGGGGCATTTGAGAAGTTAATCTTGGATTGTGCTACTGCAAGAAAGCACTGCATTATGTGGTTGAGTATCAAATCTCATCACCTCATCAAAAGGAAACGTGACTACAGCACAGAGAAAGTTTGCTGACACTAGAGATGGCAGAGGAAGGAAGAATGAGGCTGCAAGGTTGGTGGGCACGCTCACAAGCTCTGCTGAAGAGAGAATGGCACAGGCCTGTGAGCATGGGGAGAGCTACATCACTCACTCCCCTCTCTAGCGATGAGGTGGGAGGTGAAGTAAAGGAAGATCATGCGGGTTAGGGAGAGAAATTGAGAGGGAGCGTCTCCCTGGGGCACACCATACATAACCCCACGCAACTGACAGCCTAAAAACTAGGGCTGGGATTTCAAACACCTTAGAGACAAAATGAAATGATCAAAGCGTCTTCATGCTAACTAACTCTGTGTTCCCCAGCCCTCCCCCATCACCACTCTTTACCTTCACCAGGTTCCAGGTTAGGAATCATTACTGAATACACAGCCATGTCTGTGTTAAAAAGAGAGACAAGGTGGATCAGGTACTATCTTTAATTGGACCAGCTTCATTGGTGAGAGAGACGAACTTTTGAGCTACAGAGTTCTTCTTCAGGTGTGTTGAAAGGGAAAACTCCGCAGACTTGAGCGCTAAGATAGGGTCTGGGCCTTAAAATTAACCCAAATTCATCACCGCTCCATGCTGAAGGACTTTCCCTATAAAAGCCGGTCCAAAGCAAGGCAAAAGCACAAAGTAATAGGAGAATACCACATTCACTTATTCATAGTGACCTTCCTTTAGATATTACGTGTATGTATTTTTTTAAGAACAACTATTTTCTTTTGTACCAACCTATGTCCACTTTTCACTCAAATCCTATACCACATGGGGATTGAACTGTGGGTCAGATTCGTGTGCAGTGGTGCGATTTTTACCCTCCTTTGCTGGGAAGGGGTAGGAGAACGCACCTGGCTGGAGAGAAAGTGGAAGTCCTGCCACTGCCACCCCCAGCGATTTCACTGGGAGAGAACAACTTTAAGATTTAGCTGGAACTCCATAGTAGCCCTCCCATCCTGGCTGCCCAGAACAGGCACTGAATCAGTACATCTCCTAGACAGTAGTTCTCGCCCTCTCTGGGCGACTCCACCTAGTTTTGGCCTGTTGACAGCTAGCTGCAGGCCTGCCAGGGCAAAGCTAATGTTGTGTCAGATCTCAATAGACAACCAACAATAATATGTAGTCTTTTAGTGCCAGACTCCTGAACTTGTGGCATCACAGTTCCTTCCATCACATGATTGGGAGGAAAATGGGAGTAGGCTCCTCAGTGCAGGATCAAGCAGAAGAAAACAACAGGGCCTGTGTGGGAGAAATGCTCTGCATATTAATTAATAACAGAGAAGGGGAATAACTGAAGATAATACTGAAAGACAACTGCTTCATTTCAATGTTCTCTTTACAGCCGTGCCCCAGTATCAGAGTTACACTTTTAAATATCCCCACAAGGAAATTATTTGTTAAAAGCAATCACTTCGGTATATTGCCTTACTAATGCCTAGACCCAAAAGGGCTGAGATAACTAGTTCGGGAACAGCCTTGACACAGAAATGCCTAACTGGGGTTTTACATCCAAAATCTTAATATGTTAATATTGTGATGTGTATTTGGGTTCATTTTTATAATGGCAACTTAAGCATGCATTGACATTTCATCTGACATTGCTACAGCCTCAGCCGCAATCTGCACAGACAGAGAGTCCTCTACATTTTTTATTTTTTTAAAAAGAAAGAAAACGAGAGATTTTCCAAAAGCATCGAAATAAATAAATAATATATCCCATTTGCACAGCAGTTTTCATTCTTAGATCTCAGTGTGTTTTACAAAGTAGGGCACCCCAGTAACATCAACCCCATTCTGTAAATGAAGATACCAAGGCACTGGGTAGTTAAGTGACCTCCCAAGGTCAGGCAGTTTATACGAGTCAGGAGCAGAATGCAGTTCTCCTCACACCGAGTCCTGTGATCAATCCATTAGATCACAACTATCTCAAATGTACCTTACTTATAAAAAACCTCTATCGCTACACATTTTGCAACTGTGATTATGTTTCATATCAATTATTTCCTGGCATTTATTTATATCTCACGATCTTATAGTGGAATAGCAGAAAACAAGACAATACATGTATGTGCATCTAATCATCTGATTTAACTGGTGTTGGGGGAAAAGAGATGTGTGCATTATTTTCATCATTTTGTCAAAGCCAATGAATTCTCCAATTAAGAGAAAGGTTCCCCAGCATAGCTTGAACTAGGATGTTGTGACTCGATTGAAGTCAACATTGTATTATTTCAGCAGAAAATAGCACTTTGCATCATGTTTACTGGACATAGTCTTGCTTTCGCAGTCACAGCATCATCAGAAAGCTGTGACCAGATTAAAGAGCATAGTAGCTGGGTCACAAACCAAGCTGGCTAATATGTTATTACCAACAGCTGCTATACCAGAGAGTTGGAGGATGGCCTACTTTCTACCTCCCCCCCCCCCCCCATTGCTTTGATGATTGTGGACATCACAGACTTCAGACTAGAATAACCCCCAATCATCCCAGTAGGGGGAAGAGACCAGGAATAGCATACAGGAATGGTTGTAGGCCTAAACCCTCCCACCCCCTCCAGAGATTACTGGGAGGGGACTGTCTTCCTCTGCTCCAAATTGCTAGCTGCGGGTGCTATGTTTGTGACAGGGTGGAATATGTCTGGATCAAACTGTGAACTCCATTTTGTTGTGTAACCTCCGTTTTTGGACCTGGTCTTCCATTTCATGTTTGGTGTTGAAAAGCCACCTTAACGTGGACAAGGTCAGTCAATTCCAGACACTGCCGTGTCAGGGAGGAGGGTGGGACACCTCAGAGAAGACCATCAAGAAGAGAGCTATCCATGGTCATCATCTTTGAATGACTTAAGCACTGATCTGTCTCAGGGTTTCCATGTGCAACTCGAATCGATGGGGTTGCAATTTTTCAGCTGGGGTACAAGGCAAACAGGGCCATAAAATGCATTTGATGATGGGGCTGAAGAGACACAAGACATGAGGGACTCCACCTAACCTAAAATGCTGCTCAGCTCTTGGACTCAAAGAACAGGTGAGATCAGACGAGGGGAGGGGAATCTCAGAACTATTACAAAGATCTGTAACCATCTAGTTCTTTCTTGAGAGTAAGGGTACTCTTCACTATGGTGGGTAACCATTGCTCTTTTAGCAATTGATTTCTCGTGTCTGGTTAAGACACGAGAAATCGATTGCCCGCGCCCCCCCGTCGACTCCAGTAACTCCAACTTGATGGAAGGCGCAAGCTGCAGTCGACGGGGGAACGCAGAGCCAACTGCCACCGCCATGAGGACGGCAGGTAAGTTGGCTGTACATATGCCAACTTCAGCTACGTTATTAACGTAGCTTAAGTTGCGTATCTTCAGCCGATCCCCAACCCTAGTGAAGACCAGCCCTAAGTGTCTGTAGTTAAGAAATCCCTTTACTAATCCTGGGCTCCTTGCTTGCCTGCCATGGCAACCCTGAAAGGGTTAATCAAGATGCCACAAAGTGGAAATATGAGGGCACACACATAAGTCACCAGGGAAGAGGCACCTGTTTTGGGGTGTCAGGTGGCCAGGCAGCAGAGCCCCACATCCCAAAGAAGGCTGGCACCTGTGAGTGCGCCTTAGAGTCCTAGAGTTAGGAACAGTGACCTGACTCTGTCCAGACCCAACTGGGTTCACTCATAACTAACTGGTGTGACCAAGGGGGGATTGTTTCAAGCCATGACAATGTTGACTACAATAGGCCCCTCTTCATCACAGCTTTGATCTGCATCACCCTCACCTTCCCAAAACTATAGTTTCCCTTTAGTTTGCGCTGCTCTACTTTACTGCCAGATGGTTTGCAGGAATTTCGGATGAATCTGGGTAACTTGCATGCCCCAGCTCCTTCTAAGAAACGATGAGCCTCTTTTTTTGTCCCCTTTCTTGGTTGTTCAGCCCAGAACTAGGCATAAGCTTCCCGTACACTGCACTGATTCTGCCTGTTCTAGGGATAAATCAAAACTTCAGTTTCTAACATGGCTACAACAACAAGGCAAACAGTTTCCAGGATTGTCAAGCTGTTAAAATTTAAAATTAATGTAGTGATGGTGAAATGTAATGTGGGCATATATATGTGGCTAGTTTATACAAACAAGCTAAACTACAAAGACTTTGTATGTGCTAGAAGTTCTAGAGATGCTCTTATCTCTCTTCTGCCAGACAGCCTGCCTACACGGAGCACACTTCTTTATGATGCCGCACAGAAAATGAATCCTTCCCTCGGGGAATAAAACATATGAACTACAAAAGGAGATGATCCAAAAATATACTCCTTTATTACGACAGAATCAATATGCACTGAGCTTACCTGGCTGTTTGGAACAGCACTGCCACTCTCAGCTTCACATATTTAACCCAGGCAAGAGAGATACAGTGCAGCACAAGCAATTAAATAAGATTGAAAGGACGGACATATTCTATCTCTTGGAAAGTAATTACATTTAATGTAACCACTATAATTCTCATGGCACACTACACATGTCAACACGCCAAAGCAAGCCACTAAGCGATGCAATCAACTATTTTAAACTTCCCCAGTTTTAAAAACCCTCTAGGAAACCAGCAATTTAAAATTCCTCAAGCTGTTAGCCGACGTAGGTAGTTTGTAGCCAGGCCAAACTTTCAAAACATGGCCTCTCTCTGCATATGCCTAATGTTGCACATGCAGTCTCTATCAGGAAGACTATTTTGAACGCTGCCACCTGTCTCTGTAAAGGATGGAAAATGTGGACACAATTGGTGTATAAGTTAAACATGAGTGGGATATGTGCACGCAGACCACCACTTTACTATTAAACTGCTAAGTTGTGGAATAACCTCACAAGGAAACAGTGGACGCTGATTTGGTTGGGACATTTTAAAACAGACTGGGCAAACTACAAGAAAGAGAATAGAAAACAATGCTTGGCAGTGGGATGGACAGTATTTCCTAACAGATCTTTTCTATCACACATCAAGAATTCTCTACTTTTTCACATCTTAATAGACAGCGTCTAATAGACTACCTTCTCTCCCATTTGGGATTGCATCTGGCCCACATGCTCATGACATCCCTGCTGCAGCTATATTGCTTACATGCACAACTGACATTGGGAAGTATTTAAGACATTAACCACCACTAAAAAATAAAATAAAGCAAATGGAAACAAGAAGGAAGGGTCAGCACTACATGACCAGCCAGTTCTACAAAGACCATCAGCAAGCACTCAGCAGAGCACCAGTGATCCATGGACCACAATTTGAGAACATCTCCTCAACACATTATGAAGACAGTCATTCTGCAGATCAACAATGAACTACATCAGGACAAAATATGCGAAAAGTGCTCCTATTGTGATCTGGCAACATTCTACATCCACTCTGTCCTGGTGGTATCAATTACTATACAATGTGTAGGCCAGGATAAACCGGGCCCAAAGATTCTGTCTTGCACACAGAGAAAGGCTGGATTGAGGACTCTGTGAAAATCTGGCTTGGAATGTTCAAAAGTGTTTCTAAGCACACGTTTAACACATTTCTAACTCAATAGTTTGGAAAAAAGCAGTGAGTTAACAAAGGGGACTAATGTTGAAAAATATCAGAAGACCCACATTGAATTTAAAAAAATAAACAAACCAAACCCAGTAAAACACTGTTCTTGGGGGAAACTAATTTAAGAGAAAATGTAAATCCCCTGTTTTAAAGGGTAATGCAATTAAACTGTAACAAGAACTTTCTGAGAAATAAAATTGTTAATGGCAAGAAAACATGAGCAGTGAAGTAAGGAATCTTAATAGAATCACTCTGAATTCCAGGCTAATTAATTATACAGCAAATTCAGGTGTCAAACGAATATTCACCCGAACAAATTAACTTTCTAAAAAACACAGGAAGCCCTGCAATTGAAAGCTATTTTAAAAAGAGAAATAAATGAAAGGAACTGCCTTGGTAGTTGTACAGTGCTGATTGTCCTGCCCGCTGATAAAGTACCTTGCACAACTGCACTAAGCTAGCACTACTGCACACATGGCATCAGGTTCCTCTGTGGTTGGGCAGAAAGTAGAACTATTGCAGCCAGCGATATGGCATGGTCTATTAGAATGTGAGCTGCTGGGAGCAATTGGCTTGTGTTAAGCAGGAGGTTGGGCTAAATCATCATAATAGTCAGTTCTGGTCATTAGAGTTATTAGCCTTAAATGTGAATTTCTTTCCCTAGGCGCCTGGGGCCTGATTCTGCTCTCACTTGCACCCATGCAAAATGGGAGTTCATGTATTGCTGTACAACTGGTGTGGGCAAGATAAGAATCTATGTCAGCAGTGGCAAGAGTTGGTGGGGAAAGATGAAGTGCTGTCCACCCTGTAGACCAGGGGTCTCCAAACTTTTCAGCCCGAGGGCCGCATTAACTATCAAATAGCAGTTCGGGGGCCGACAACACACTCGAGGTCCAAATAAAAAAGAATCAAAACATGGATGTTGTTTTTAATTATTTATTTAATATTATTTTATTCAGTTATTTAATAACACATTGATACACTACACATGAACACCTGTGCACTACACATGAACACTACACACGAACACTACACATGAACACCTGTTCACTACACATGAACACTACACATGAACACCTGTTCACTACACATGAACACTACACATCAACCCCCCAACTGACCCACCCAGCCAGGTCTCTCCCCCCCAAAACCTCCTTTCCTCCAACCCCCCCCCCAAATGACCCACCCAGCCAGGTCTCTCACCCCAAAACCTCCTTTCCTCCCACCCACCCCCCAACTGACCCACCCAGCCAGGTCTCTCACCCCCAAACCTCCTTTCCTCCAACCCCCCCCCCAAATGACCCACCCAGCCCGGTCTCTCACCCCCAAACCTCCTTTCCTCCAAACCCCCCCCCCAAATGACCCACCCAGCCAGGTCTCTCACCCCAAAACCTCCTTCCCTCCCACCCACCCCCCAACTGACCCGCTCAACCCGGTCTCTCCCCACAGACCGGTTCGCCGCCTGGCAGTGGGTGGCTCCTTGTTTCGCCCCCTGTAGCTGCGTGGCGGTGCGGCGCGTCCCGGCCCCAGCTCTGAGCCGTCCCTGGCCGGCGGCGGCAGCCAAGCACGCGGCGGGTCCCGGCCCCGGGGCGGCAGCCGAGCACGCGGCGGGTCCCGGCCCCGGGGCGGCAGCCGAGCACGCGGCGGGTCCCGGCCCCGGGGCGGCAGCCGAGCACGCGGCGGGTCCCGGCCCCGGGGCGGCAGCCGAGCACGCGGCGCGTCCCGGCCCCGCGGCGGCAGCCGAGCACGCGGCGCGTCCCGGCCCCGCGGCTGGCGGCCCGCGCGGCGCTTCCAGGCCCCAGCGAGGAGCCGTCCCAGCGAGAGAGACAAAAATTCCCTAAATAGCCAAAAAGATCTCCGCGGGCCGGATGAGAGGGCCTCGCGGGCCGCATCCGGCCCGCGGGCCGTAGTTTGGAGACCCCTGCTGTAGACTGTTATAGACAGTAACAGAGCTGCATCCAGAAACTGTGCCTTAGACCCGCCACTGCTTCTATTCCAACAAGCCACATAACGGGTGATGTATTTCTCAAACCCCATTGCTGCTCTTGCTTTAACAAATCAGCCTGATGGACAGTTAGTTCCTCCGTTGATTGTTCCATGTGTAAAACAGTGATTCCTGATGCATCACTTCCCACTGACATTAATGTATTAATATATTTATTAATTTGATTGTCTGATATGGGGTAAAATGGCAAAAGTCTATGTTAACACAAAGGATTTAACATGTGCTCATAAGCATCTTCCCCTTCTCCCAGTGTACAGAGATTTAGGCATGGGCTTTATTCCCACGCTTCAGATGCAATCCTTGGAAGGGACAGAGAACCTGTAATTCCTCAGATCTCCCACAGGAATTGCTGGTGCTGAAATCCCTCAGGATCATGCCTTTGAATTTTATCCCAGTTATTCTGCGAGTTTTAGGATACAGTTTATATTAAAGACTGGCTGAGAGGTGTTACATTGTGCAATAGAGAGGAGAGACATGAGCATTGCTGCTCATTCAGGAGGGATGTTTGGAGCCTATTACTCATGTGAGGTGAAATTGTGGTGAGTTATGATGCTTCTAACTCTTTGGCTGAAACAGTGATGATAAATATATCACTGCCCGTTTTGTGTGTGTGTGTGTGTGTGTGTGTGTGTGTGATTCATACTACAGTTGCCAAGGGAATGACAAAACCAGAGTTCTAGAAATCTTCCATTTTTTACCTCTTGAATATTGCTCACTAATAGCCAGATCCACCTTCTAATTAAGTCAACCAAAAGCTTCCCACTTGACTTCAGTGGGAGCTGGATCAGCACTACAGTAGAAACTCAGCATTCAGCTTTGATTTAGTTAGTAACATCCTGTCTCAGTAAAAAGGGTGCCTGCTAACTGAAGTTTGTCACTAGCATGAACGTACACTATGTTCCCACCTTCCCCACCGTATTGCATCTTTTCTTGAGGGGAGAAGCTATAGTGGCATTTACAAGGATCTTGCCAGGGTAAACCCTCAGAAGATGGGATTGGTGTAAATTTTGGATTGCTTCCTGTTCCCAAGAAAGGAGCAAACCGGCACCACAGGGAAGGCGAATGCTATGTGAATATATATCCACACAACTTCCGCACTATCCCGCCTCCAGGATACCAGTTTTGTTTTTGTAGGGTCATTTCCCAGGAAAGCCATTTTAATTTAAACCACGTTGCAGACATGATAATAAGATCAATACATTCTCAGAGTATAAGAATATAGCGCAAAGCAAAACACTTCCAGTAAGGCACAGTAATTAAAACACTGGGGCTTATCAGCCTTAGGAGTGTTATTTTGGGGTTTTCTCTCTGTTCGGCAGTAACCCTTCATTAAAAGCGATCAGGTGTTCCAATGAAATCCTCTGCTCAAAATTCAATGGCAGTCAATAAAGCAACCAAAATGCTAGTGTGGAGATTAATACTGAAAACCAATGGACAGCCACAACAGGAACTCTGTGTTCAGCTCTGGTCACTCCGCATAAAATCGTAGCCCCACTGAGAGTTTTGATATTTATTTCACCAGGGACAGGATTTCACCGGCTCTCTTAAAAAGAGATACAGCAAAAAGAGAAGTAGGTTCAGAGACGGATGAGGAGAATGATTCGTAACAAGGACAGACTTCTATATAGAGCGAGGCTGAAGAGACAGTGTGTCTAGTTTAGAGAGGAGATACGAAAAGGCATGTAGCTATGTACATGTAAAAAAGAGTTAATGTTTACAGTGTACTGCACCCCAATGGGTACGTCTACACTGCAATAAAAAACCCACAGCCCTGAGTCTCAGAGCTCTGGTTAGCAGACTCTGACTCGCAGGGCTCAGGCTCCGGGGCTATAAAACTGCAGTGTAGACAGAGCCTGGGTTACAGCCTAAACCTGAATGAGACCCTTCCCTTTCGTGGGGTCTCAGAGCCTGGGCCCCAGCCTGAGCCTGAACATCTACATTGCCATTTAGCAGCCCTGCAGCCTGAGCCCTTTGAGCCAAAAGCCATGTCTACACTAGCATTTATGTTGGCAAAACTTTTGTCGCTCAAGACTCTAACACAACCTGTTTGCTGAAGAGGGATAGTCTTCCAATATAGTTGGAGCAAAATGTACCCCGATCATTCGGGGATCCTTTGAGACAGTCTCTAAAGACAGGTAGCTGCCTGTGGTAGAGGTTTCAGTATATCTGAATGAGCTAAATGCCATTTACTGCTTGATGAGATGATGAGGAGAATTATAAATTTACCACACCAATCCTGGGAATTACTATATTTTGTACTCCAAACAAAATTCTGAGCCATTTGTTTACTGGAATTGCTGCTTATCCATCTAACTGAAGACGTTTTATCTCATTACCCTTTTAAGCTCTCGTGTTCCAGTTACAGTAAATCCTATTCAGTGTGTTCCTGAGGTTTTTATTTGAGACACATGTGAATTACCTTGCAAGTGCAAATGAAAACTAGCAAAATTAGGCAACTAACTTAGCTGGCCTCCTATCTAGCTCATTTATTTATATTAAAACACAAACAACTTGCAGCTGTCAGAGTGTTTACTGACCTCTAGGGGAATAGACTTCATTCTTGCAAATAAGTTGACACAGCATTTTCTAAAAAGTATTTCCTAGAGGGAATAGGTTATAAATAAATCCTGAATTCACAGTAAATCTCCTATCCTTCATTCCCTATAGCTTTTAGCTTGAGTAGTTGTTTGTCATATAAAATCGCATCAAAATATTTTTCAAAATCCAAATATTGTATATTAGTTTATATGATTGGCTATTGTCAATCTGATTTTAAACTGACTCCAAAAGAAAAACAACCAGATTTGTATGATTTGGTCTAGATCGTTACTACATTCCTTGATATACTTTACCATACATAATTATTTTGCTTCTGAATTAGATGATTAAGATTGTAAAATCATTAACAAAAATCCATAAATATTATAGAGGGGACTGGTAGCGACCAATATGTGTGGGTTGCCTAACCATTTCCATTACAAAACATTCTTGGGGCCCTTTGAGAATCTCTGACATCTCCAGGATTTGACATGGCCTCTTGAAAAGGGACAGGGGGAAAACTTTTTGGCTAAAGGAGTACCTTTTTCTTCATCCCATGAAATTTCACTCCGGTTTTTAAAATCTCAATTTCCCTTACGGCACTTGCAGCAGCACAAAATGCTGTCCTGGGGAAAGACACAGCCCAGTGCAACGAACCTCAAGCTGGGGTGGGGACTCAAAATTTGCCTGAAGGGGACAGTTAGAAAAAGCTGTTAAAGAAGGCAGGAAGAAGAAGAACGTAGATGCTGAGCTAGCGGATGAACCAGAGCTGGGGTAGGAGGAGAGGTGATAAAAGAACAAGAGAAGAAAAGTAGGGGACTTGGAAGTGAGAAGGAGAAAAGAAAGAAAATAGGAAAGGTTTCAGGTCAGGAGAAGCAGAAAAACTTAGATTTGGGAATGTGAGCAGACACTATTAGAGAAGAGAAGTATTGGTAAATAAAATCTATGGATGTATTAGATATGTATCAGGGGGAAAAAACTAAAGGAAATATAACTGGTGAAAATGAGAATTTATCAAAAAGCTGTAAGAGATGAAAACAGATCCTGAAAACAGACATGCCCTAAAGGACCTAAAGTACATGAACAAGGAGAATAGCTTTGAGAACATATATTTAAGGAATACAGTTCTAAAGTACCTAGTGGACAAGTGAGAGCCCACTAGGTAAAGATAAACTTTGGTGAAAAGAGGTACAGCCACAGGAACATCGAAACTAAGGTCTGGCCTAACGCCTACAACGTTACACCGATGTAAGCTGTCTTGTGTCAACCTAATTGCACATGGTGCCTACACTTAAATTTGTCTCTAAAGGCTTGTCTTCACTTGAGCCGGCAGGGATCGATCTTTTGGTGATCGATTTATCGCGTCTCGTTAAGACGCGATAAATTGACCACCAGCGGCTCCCCCGTCGACTCTGGAAGTCCAGCTCGTGAAGAGGCGCAAGCTGGAGTCGACGGGGGACCGCGCCGCCGACCGCCACCGCCGTGAGGATGGGAGGTAAGTCGGCTGTAGAGACGTCGATTTCAGCTACGTTATTAATGTAGCTGAAATTGCGTATCTACAGTCGATTCCCCCCCCAGTGGAGACCAGCCCTTAGTGCCCCATTATGCTGACATAGTAACACCTGCTTCCTGAGTGGCATTGAACCAAGGCTGATGTACAAAGGTCAACACAGAATGAGTTCAGACACTGTTACCTACGTCAACCCTAACAATCTTCCAACAGCTGCCTCATAATGCCCAACACCAGGACCGGCTCCAGGCACCAACCTAGGAAGCATGTGCTTGGGGTGGCACATTTTAAGGGGCGGCATTCCATCCAATCTTGGGGTGGCACATTCTGGCCATCTCCCCACCTTTTTTTGTTTTGGCGGTGGTGCTCCGGGAGCTTTTGCTTCAGGGGCAGTGCTCCGGACACTTTTTTTTTTTTTTTTTTTTTGGCTTGGAGCGGCAAAAAAGTTAGAGCCAGCCCTGCCCAACACTGACCACTCTGGTCACAACTGTGAACTCCAATGGCCAGGGTTCATGGAGACTGGAAGACTCCCCTCCCCCATGACAAGCAGCAGCTGTGCGCTCTTTGCTTCTGTTACCCTCAGGAGTGAAATATCAGATCAGATTACTATTATCTGTGGAGAATGGGGCCAGTATTCAGTGCCCCTGTCCCATACCCATTTTTGGCAATGGAGCAATTCCCTACTCATTCCCTGGTGTGTCATACTTACCATGGCTTGAGCCGAGAGCGGCACCAGGTGCAAGCAGGCCAAAGCACAAATAAGCATGTCTTATTTAACACTTGAGGGGAGTAGAAGGCGGCGGAAGCCCTGAATCTTAAGTTTTCCCTTCCTACTATACTAACAATGGTGCCTTTGAGTGTTTTATCTGTAGCTGTGTTGCAGGATTCCCCTTCCACACTCAAACAGCTGACCTGGATAAGGAGGAGAACAAAAAGAGGACAAAGGAGGGGAGTAAAAAAAAAAAAAAAAAGCTAACAATGTTCAGAACCATTAGGAAAGGGATAGATAATAAGACACAAAACAACATAAAATCCATAAAATCTATATAAATCCATGGTACACCTCACCTTGAATACTGTGTGCACTTTTGGTCACCCCATCTCAAAAAAGTTATGTTAGAATTGGAAAAGGTACAGAGAAGAACAATAAAAATGATTAGGAATATGGAACAGCTTCCATATGAAAAAAGATTTTAAAAGACTAGGACTTTTCAGCTTGGAAAAGAGATGACTAAGGTGATACGAGAGAGGTCTATGAAATCTGTTGTGGAGAAAATAAAGGAGCAAGTGTTATTTACTCCTTCATATAACACAAGAATCAAAGGTCACACAATGAAATTAATAGGCAGCAGGTTTGAAAGAAATATAAGGAAGTACTTCTTCACACACTGCACAGTCAACCTGTGGAACTCACTGCCAAGGGATATTGTGAAGGCCAAAACTATAAAGGGTTAAAAAAACCAGGATAAGTTAATGGAGGATAGATCCATCTGGTGTACGGCTTCATGAGGCTAGGGAGTAAGGGGTAGGCTGGATCCCCACTGGCATTTCCATATTCCATGGTAATCGGCAGCTTGGGACAGAATGTCCCTGCTTGTAGCTTTCTGAACAGTCCTGCATTCTTAAAGATGCGAGCGTCACTCACCTTCCCTGACTAGCCAACACTGATGTCTATGAAGCATTCCGGTGATCCACCAGCACTTGCCCTTTCTGTTGATACACTCTGTGGCAAGATACTCGGGGGCCAATATAGGGGTACACGTGCCCTCTATTGCTTCACTGCAGTTTAGGTACCAAATAGCAGTAAAGCCATTCACTATGTCCTTCTAGCAGGACTGTGAACCACTGATAACTACTCTCTGGGAACGGTTTTCCAACCAGTTGTGCACCCATCTTATAGTAGCTCCATCTAGGTAGTACTACCCAAGTTTGTTTATGTGAAGGCCATGCCAGTTACTATCAAAAAGCTTACTTAAATCAAGATACACCACATCTACTGCTTTCCCCCATCCATAAGGCTTGTTATCCTGTCAAAGAAAGCTATGAGGTTGGTTTGACACGATTTGTTCTTAACAAATCCATGCTATTATTTATCACCTTACTATCTTCTAATTGATTGCTTAATTATTTGCTCCATTATCTTTCTGGGTACAGAAGTTAAGCTGATTCATCTGTAATTCTCCAAGTTGTCATTATTTCCTTTTTTATAGATGGGCGCTATATTTGCCCTTTTCCAGTCTTTTGGAATCTCACCCGTCTTCCATGATAAGAGCTAGTGGCTCAGATATCTCCTCAGTCAGCTCCTTGAGTATTCTAGGATGCATTTAATCAGGCCCTGGTGATTTGAAGACATCTAACTTGTCTAAGTAATTTTTGACTTGTTCTTTCCCTATTTTAGACTCTGATCCTACCTCATTTTCACTGGCATTCACTATGTTAGACATATAGTTTATTATCATAAATGAGTGAGTACTTGGTAACGTTCTATAGTATTTATGATCCCAGTACAATTTTGTGATTTTCCCTTATAGAATACTAAAATTTTTTAATTATTCCTTTTGTCTTGATTTACCTCTACCTCTCTTCCCAGTTAGCATAGACTAGACTAGACGGGTCACTGCACTTGTAAGTGTAGTCTGTGGTGAGGAGCTGAAGGTTCAGGATTCAAACCCTGCTATAAATGACAGAGGGATTGTTAGGGTTATACATAATAGAATTTGTTGTAAACTTTTTCCTTTAAAAACCTCAAGGAAATAGTATTTTTTAAAAACCCACACCCTATATTAAAAAGAAGGATATTAAAGTTGCAAAGTCAAATGCTAAACATTTATGATTGCCCATAAAGGCTTAATTCTGTCCCAAAGTGCATACGCAGAGTGGAAAAGTCTTTAATTACACAATCACATATTAATTTTTCCACAAGATTCCTGCCTTCTTAAGTACACAGAAATAGATGCATAAGGGAGCAGAATTAAGGTTGCATGGGCAACACTGAATCTGACATTTGCTAACTTTTGACTGTTTGGCTTTGCATTTAAACTGTCGACATACTAAATACACTGCTTGCATCCGACGAAGTGGGTATTAGCCCACGAAAGCTTACGCTTCAATACTTTAAAGACTAACTAAGGTGCCACAGGACTCTCTGTTACCTCTGCTATTTCAGACTAACACGGCTACCTCTCTGATACTAAATGCACACACTCTCACAGAAGTTCCACAAGTGACCTTAACTCTTATTCCACTTTTACATTCAGCTTCCACCTAGTGAGGACAGCCGATACATATTACAACAGGTTTAAAAACCTTTTACATCACTGACTAAGTGACCATGTAACATTCTATGCACGTATCATAACTGGCTTTGGTGATTATAGATTATGGAACAGTAGTGTCAGTTTAGAGCAGATGGAATTAGACTACATATCAAACCTATTTCTCAAAGTTGAGGTATCAGAGCTTTATAAGGAAGATATAAACTGACTTCAGTGGTATGGTTGCAAGGCATCTGGTTTTCGATCAGAATGCCAAGTCAAAAAGGGACCGTGATGGCTCTGGTCAGCACCACTGATGAGGCCATTAAAAGTCTGGTCAGCAGTAAAAATTAGGCACCAGGGGTAATGTGTCTCATTGATGACTCAGTCCGGCAAGAGGGCGCTGTAACCTCTCTCTAGCCAGGTTAATGCAAGGTTTTACTGCCTACCCTTGCCATAATCCCAGAACAGTCAATGGAAAACCATCAAAGACAAATGCAAACAATCAAAACCACTTGGAGGTGAAAAGAAACATTGCAGGAGGCAGGAAGTTGCCCTGGTTCTGAATAAAGACAAAGTAAAGGTGCAGTCCTGTCACTTGAAAGGGGTGAGGACAGACAGACAGCCTGAATGAGGGGTGGAAAATACAGTTCACCCTGGGACTGTAGGAAGTGATTTTCACAGTGTAGATCTGAATTTTGAATGCCCCAAAACTGGGAGGCGTTTGGATCTAGGATTCTGGTTCGGGAATGGGTCTGCTTGGAAACACAAGGGATTCAAGTGAAACCTCCCACTTGAATTCTTGGTTTAGCCAAAGGTGAGGGAGGGTGAAGATTCAGCCTTTTAGACTGAAAAATTGCCTGGCAGAAATTCTTCCAGTTGCTCTGATGGGAACACTTGGGGGGGGACACGGGACTTTAAAAGGTTCTTTCATGTTTCAGCTAAAAGTAAGGGAATACAGAAACCCGATACGTTATAAAGGTGTTGAGTTTGAACTTTTGCCCTGGCACTATTTGAACTTTCGGCCCTGGCACTACCTGAATAAGTGTCTGACCTTTTTACAACCCCGGCAGCCATATGTCTATTGTCTTCCTTATCAGCATACCTCGAGCAGTTGTAACACTGGTTTTAACTAGATACAACCAGGGATGACTTGGTTGATCACACGCGCATATCATGAACAGCTAAGTACTTTGTATACTCCTCCCTATAAATACTGCTGTGTTTCACAAATAAAATTGCCACATGCAGCCGAAGCTATACACCTTAGGAGGGTGTGCACCCTTTGATCAAAGAATTGGGTGTTGGTGTGTTTATTACTTGGTCTCTGACAGTTTTGAACCCTGATCCAACTCTGTACTACTCAGGTGTGGAAAGGTGAGTAGGACCAGCTATTTTTACCTAACAAAGATGACTGATCTAAGTAGCAAAATACTCTCACAAACCAGTTGTGGGTTTGTTTGTTTTTTGTTTGTTTAAAGAAAAGCCACTTTTCTTGAGAAATCTTTCAGTCATCTCTCTTGCCAGTAATCTGGAGGGAAGAATGGATGATAATGAGAGGAGGACAACACAGGACAAGAAGTGAGTACCTGGGCAACTTGTGCCCCAAATCTTCTATGGTTGAAAATTTAGAGAACAATGAATGTGAATAATGCTAAACTTCTTCTATTTCAATAGCACCTTTCGTCCTAAAGGATTCCAAAGCATTATTCCACCCTTTGAGGGGAATACAGCAGCTCTTTAGCTGTGAATAGCACCATGCAGCAGTTTAAAACAAAAGTGAATGACACTTTATCTAATGTAAATTTATGAGAATATTTTGCACTTATATAGCTGCTTGCATCTAAAGATCTCACAAAAGGTCCCTATAAATATTTGAACCTCACATCAGCCCTCTGAGGCAGCCAAGTATTATTATCCCTAATTGGCAGTTGAAGAAGCAGACGTTAGGAGTTCGATCAGGTGATTAGCTCAAGAACACGGAAGATGACATGCACCCTTACTATTACAAGTTCACTACTTGTCTTACACTTTTGCATAGGTAGGTCTACATTACGAGTGCTACAGCAGCACAGCTATGGAACTGTAGCTATACCACTGTAGAGCCACAGTTTAGATGCTTCCTACATCGACATAAGGAATTCTTCCATTGACCTAGCTGGGTCTACACCAGGGGTTAGGTTGGCTTAGCCATGAAGTTCAGGTGTGTGAATTTCTTCTCATTCCCAAGTGATGTAGGTAGGTCAGCCTACATTTTAGGTGTAGATGAGGCCATAATGCTATTTAATGTTGAAGAGTTGCTGAGTTTCTCTCCATGGATATAGTACTTTGGACTAAAAATGGGACTTCGATGGTGCATAGGGTTTTGACACAACCTTTGCTCGGGGTGAATTTCACTCACAGTGAAGTTGTGCCAAAGCTGTGGGGACAGCCCAGGATTCTCCTTTTAGTTTTTCCTCAGTAGGCAGAATGTCAATGGCCAGGACACTGGGTTTAACACAGGGGTCTCAAACATGCGGCCCGGGGGCCACATGTGGCCCGCAAAGCCCTTCCCTGCGGCCCACCAAGCTTCCTGGCGCCTCCCCTCCGGTCCCTGCATAGCAGTTTGCAGGACGGAGGGGCCAGAAGTGGAGGCTTCTCTGCTGCCTGGCTGGGCCGTGTGTGTTTCTAGCTCTGGACTTCCTAGATTGCTCTTGCTTTGTTTGCCAAACAGCTGTTGGTGGTGCCTAGCGCTTTCCAGGAGGGAATGGGGAGCTGCGTGCTCAGAGGAGGAGGTGGGGCAGGGGTGGGACCTCATGGAAGGGGTGGAGTGGGGGCGGAGCCGGGGCAGCGAGGGCAGGGTGTGTGTCAGTGGTGCGGCCCTCGGGCCAGTGCACTAGTCCTCATGCGGCCCTCATGGTCATTTGAGTTTGAGACCCCTGGTTTAACACTAATACAATGCACATCATCAGACCTTGGGAATTATCTGAGGAGGTCAAAGGAATGTCAGTAGCTACTTACGGTTGGCCACTTCTTCAAAGCAAGCCGAACATCCTCAGACATCTCCTATATCTTTCTCTTTATCTCAGATCTCCTGTTTATCTCCATTGTCTGTAAACGTGACCCTGATCTTTTCTTTGGCTCTCATGTCTGCACATCTGCATATTACCCTCTCCACAAATCTACCCAGTTCCAGTACTGCCTTAGACTATACCTCTGCCACAATTCTTCATCCATTCATTCATCTCCTCTCAACTTGAACACTAACTCCTTTCTCAAGTTCCTGCTCTCCAGTCTCAGGCATGTACAGAAATCTTGCTGCCTACTTCCTTACATATGATAGTTGTATGATGAGTGGAGCTGGAAACTAGGATTACATTTCATTTTGGTGTGAGACTAGAAGTTTAGAGGTGTATGCCTAAGCTACTTCTGAGAGTGGCACAGTGGAAAACCAGCAGAGCCTATATAACACTAGCCTCAGAGTTTGTTTTAAAAAGCACTGCTTCTTACAATTCAACAATAAGAGATACAGCAAGCAATGACCACGATAATCATATCTTCAAACAACTTCACTGTTTCTTCACTCCCTCCAACTCATGTGATGCTTGCTGTTCACCAGGGCAGGTGAGAAAGTCTTCTCCAGGGTTCCCAATTCCTCGTCACATAATATAACCTTCCTCCTGCTCTATGCTTCATCATTTTCTAAAAGGACCTGAAAACATCTCTCCTTTCTCTTACTTTTGCCTCCATTTTTTCCCCCTCTCTCTTAGCTTTGTACCTTGATTTAGTGAAACTCTATAAAGGAATCTGAGGATACAGTTTAATACAATGCAGTAAAAAGTTACATGAAATCTAAATATATAAAAGTCAAATGGTGTATGCGTGTATGTATGCGTGTATGTATGCGTGTATGTATGCGTGTATGTACGCGTGTATGTACGTTCACTTACTCCTTCCACACCGTTTGAGCTAGAGACTTGAAATGTGGTACAGTTAGAGGCCTTAGGGTCCTAATCAGGGTAAGAGTCGAAAATTTTTCAAATCTCACCTCTGACGCCCCCCAGGGGTGAAATTCTTTAAAGGCCAATCACATCAGCTGGGCAGCTACTGTTCTCTGTGACATAGTTATGATATCATAATACCCCCCCCAACAGACACCGCACTCGCTCAGCTCTCTGCCCCCTCCCCCCTCCAACAGACCCCGCACTCGCTCAGCTCTCTGCCCCTCCCCACCTCCGACAGACCCGAGTTGGGTTTGGTCAGAGGGTAAGTGAGGTAGGGGTGTCGGGTTTGGTCGGGGGGGTGAGGTGGGGGTATCGGGTTTGGTCGGGGGCTAAGTGAGACGGGGGTGTTGGGTTTGGTCTGGGGGGGTGGGAAGGTGTCGGGGTGGGTGAGGGGTGAGGTGTGGGTGTTGGGGTTGGTCAGGGGGTGTTGGGTTTGGTGGGGGGGGTTAAGGTGGGGGTGTTGGGTTTGGTTGGGGGGGTGAGGAGGGGGGTCGGGGTTGGTCGAGGGGTAAGTGAGGTGTGTGTGTCAGGTTTGTTTGTGGTGGTAGGTAGGGGTGTCAGGTTTGGTTGGGGGGGGAAGTGAGGTGGGTGTGTCAGGTTTGGTCTACGGGGGGTGAGGTGTGGGTGTTGGTCAGGGGGTGTTGGCGTTGGTAGGGGGTGATGTGGGGGTGTTGGGTTTGGGTGGAGGGTGAAAATGTGAGTCGGGGTTGGTGGAGGGGTAAGTGAGGTGGGGGTGTTGGGTTTGGTCGGGGGAGTGTCAGGTTTGCTTTCTGCCCCCTCCCCCCTCCAACGGACCCCGTATTCGCTCAGCTCTCTGCCCCCTCCCCACCTCCGACGGACCTGAGCAACGCCGGGTATTTTCGCTAGTATTATTATAAACACAAGAAAGTCTGGGAATATATACCAGGATATATTCTTTTCCCTAATGAGTCAAGTGGCCAACTTCAAATTATCTAAGCCTAGACACAAAGAGCAGCAGAAAGGAACAATTTTTTTCAGTCCAAGAAGATTTTTTTTTCCTGCTACCTATTGGCCTACAATGAGACGTGCTAGGTCCTGGGCCTAGCGGGTATGTCTACACAGCAAAGAACCACCATCCAATTCAGGCTTTTGGGACTTGGGCCTGCAAGGCTGTTTCATTGCTGGAGCCCAGGCGCTGGGACCTTCCCACCCCACAGTGTCCTATAGCTAGGGCTCTGGCCCAACCCCAGAAGTCTACACAGCAATGAAAGATCCCTGCAGCCCAAGTCTGAGTCAGCTGGCAGGAGCCAGCCACAGGTTTTTCTTTGCTGTGTAGACATATCCCCAGTTAAACATGCCTTTTTGACAAATAACGTAGAGACAGTGATTCTTTACCCAGTAAGACAATGAATTAAATAACTCTGCCTGTGAGCTTATTTATACTGGGGAGGCAAGAGGGAGTAGAACCAGTGTAACACAACTTATAGAGAATTCAGAAATCAAAGAAAAAATGTGCCAGCTTTCTGGCAAATTGAACGATGGTTTAAAGAATCATCTGCCATTTCCTGGCAGGAAAAACTTAGATTAACTTTGGCTTGACAGAGAAATTTGATGTTATAATTAGCTTGCCCTCTGTCCTGTTTTCTAGTGATTATACACATCTTAATACTGTTGGGGATATGTTGTGGAGTGTGCAGCAGCAGTACAAATACCCTAGAAAAGAAGCAGCTGTTTGAAACCGCATCTCTCACATGGGCCCAACCTAGACCTGAGCCTACTCAAACACTAGGGAAGTTCCACTTTCGATCCAAAGTTCACAGCTGGAGCAAGATGGATCCAAAACAGCAGCATCTGGCTCAAAACCCTTTGAATCTTGGGGAAATTCACATCTGGACCCAAACTCTGCAGCTCAATACAACTTGAGATCTTGGCAATGGTTCTCCTTCTCTTGCATCATGGGTTATCAGGGGGGACAAAACTTAGGATTTTCAGCGGCAATGGCATGAGCCTTTACCGTCTGGGCTAGAGGAATAACACCTTAAGCTATTAGTACAGTAGTAGTAGGCTCTGTTCTGTGTGTGGCAACTGTTAAAAGGAAAAGGATGTGATTACATAGACTTACTAGCCAGCACCTTACGCAACTTTGAATTATGCAATTTCATCAGTGCCCAATTTAGGACATTCTAGTAATATTTAGGGTTAAATATTGTAAATAATTCTTTACTGGATTTTAAAGATCATGTGGAATGCCATGTGCCTCCTTGCTTGTTGTAAATATGAATACTACTAATTATTATTTGTGCACAGTCCAAAATCAGGATCAAGGCCTCATTGTTCTATGGGTACATGATATATGATAAGAGACAGTCCTGGCCACAGAGTTTACAGGCTAATTCAAGATGAGATACAAGTGGGTGAAACAAACAAATGAAAGGGATGCATGCTAGCTTATTAAATATTTTTAGGAGCAGGCAGGGGAAAATAGTTTTCTCTTTTGTGTCAAATGTATTTAAAATGTATAAAATCAAATCAAATCATACTTCGGCCTCATTTAGTGTAGGGAATCTGAACTGATTTAGGTTCAGTCTCTGTAACTGCTTCAAGAACAGCAGCCTGTGCAGATCTGAAGCCAGATACAGCCACACCTCACCCCTAGCGATATTGTAACTGGAGAAGCAAGAAAGGGGATCCTGAAAATGACTGTGGAATTAAAAGATGGGTCAGTTGATTTTATTTGTAGTATAGACGGGTGCTGTAGTGTGAGAGATTGTTCAGCTCAATGGGATTCTCTCCAATGAATCAGAACATTCCATGGAATGAATGCAACCTGTCACAAGAGCTCTCAGAGGTGTGAACTGACCCGTTCATCTCAATGGGGGTTCTCATCCCCACTCTCGGAAAGTCTGCCCCAGTCCCTTTGTACCATACTAATTTTCAAGACTTCACTACCAGGCATGTGAAATTTAGAGCACTTTGAATATTAAAATCATTTCCTTATTGGGGGTGCTGTATCTGACCAAATGATCCCAACATGCCTCGCCCCGGTTCTAATGTGGCCGAAAAGCAATATTTCAGTGTGGTGGTTACACCACTCTAGCTAAGGTGGAACCAGGATTTCCTAAAGACCTAAAAAAAAAAAAATCTCTTTTGGATTACAGCAGTGGTCGGCAACCTTTCAGAAGTGATGTGCAGAGTCTTCATTTCATCACTCTAGTTTCACACGCCAGTAATACATTTTAAAGATTTAGAAGGTCTCTTTTTATGTCTTCATAATATATAACTAATCTATTGTTTTATGTAAAGTAAATATGTTTTTTAAATGTTTAAGAAGCTTCATTTAAAATTAAATTAAAATGCAGAGCCCCCCCGCCCCCGGATCAGCGGACAGGACCAGTGTGAGTGCCACTGAAAATCAGCTTGCGTGCCATAGGTTGCCTACCCCGGGTTAAAGTATCATTTTGAAAAGACACTGCAATTTGTGGACAGCTTGATTTTTCTGTAGCAGTTCGTGGGGGGGTGGGAATATCATATGAGGATTGTTTCAAGTGTTTTACAAATGGCTATATTTCTAAAAAAAATTCAACGTCTAACACTTCCTTTGGATCCCTTTTTAACAAACAATAGTGCTTTGAGGGGCGAAACTGACAGGCATGAATAACTTTTGAGACTATCCAACCATGCCGGTGGAATTTAGAACACTTAGAAAAATTATCTGTTAATGAGTAAATTAGTCCCAGCCTTAAGTATAATGGAGAGGGAGAGAACATGTAAGAGCAGCTTGCGGGAAGAGAATGTTCTGATATTATTTCAGTCTTAGAGGATATATTACTCTTATTATTAACCATTTGTACTGAGATAGCACTCATTGGCCACTAGCAGAATCGGGGTCTCGCTGAGCTAGTACTTAGCCCTACCAAATAGTGGGGATGTACTTGGGAGTTGAACTGCTCTTAGTTGCATTGTGTTGATGACCTGGTACTTTCCCTGCTTGTTTGGCATCTAATGCTACAGGAAAAAGAAAAAAAGAAACAAAGGAAGAAATTAAAGCTTACTCTACACTTATGGTTTTGCCAATGTAGCTATGTCAGGGGTGTGACTTTCTGCTGAAAAGCCACAGTCTAAATGCAATTTATAGAGAGAGAGAAAAAAAAAGTATTTGTGCTAGTATAGTTTAAACCAGTTCCTCAAGCAAAAATACCAGCACATGGTCTCTTTTGGCAGTATAAATTGCACCTGCATTAGGAAGGTTTGGTGGAATAGTTATACGACTATAGCTACACCAAAAAAAACTTAAATATAAACAAGGGCTAAATCCCTCTTGACCTTATGGTGGTAAGGAAAATCTTCCAAATGCAATCTGATGTAGTGATCCCTGCCAGAGTCTGCAGACAGCCTGAAACAATAGCTGAAAGAGGTGTGAACTTATATCACTTGTGTGTTAATTCGGAAGCCTAATACTGGTAATCAGTCACCACTTAACTTCTTCATGGCTGATCAAGCATATAAGAGAGAGGGACAGTGATATTACGAAGACCTGTACAATCTAACATTACAATTGGGCATACCACTTGGGACAGCGTCATTGTTCCTCCCCTCCCCCAACCTTTATGCTAACCTGAGAAATGTGAGGCCAACCAATCAAGGGACAAATCCAGCATGATAGTCAATTATGTTTTTATGAGGAATAATGGTCAGCGCTCCTCTGCTGACCACAGTGGAATGGTGCAGGGCCATAATCACAGAAAAGGGCAGCAGTGAAAGCTCTATTCAGGTAATATAGAGATCTTGCTGAAGCCATTTTGAAGCACAGGCAATGTCATGATTTTTAGCAGAATTAGCCCTCTAACTTACATGGGCAGACCTGGATTTGAAGGCAGACCAGTATCTCCATTAGCCCAAGGTGTCACATCTGGTTCTTTGAACTAATATGACCTATACTGAGACACGTGAACAGTTCTTTGGAGACCACAGTCATCATGGTTCAAGGTCCTAAGGCTACCCAGTGATAGCAATTTAAATAAAAAGCTGTCATTGGGCGATGTGGACTCAAACCAACACAGTATTTTCTATTAGACTAAGCGAGAAATTGACAAAACCTAATAATCAGACACCAGATAAAATGACAAAAACTGTTCAAAGGAAACTACCAAGTCAATACAAAGATTAAGAAATGATAATACAGTATATAGTAACTGCAAAAAGGAAAAGTCTTGGTATTGAGAACAAATATCAAGATCAACATAACAGAGCTTACAAACAGGCAGCGTTCAAGACTGTTTTTCTATTTAAAAAGGCTAACCTGGGAATTTACTGTAGTTTAGGGGAGGGGTGGCAGGGGTAGGGTAAAAACCCCAGGATTGCCCTGTCACTGCAGGCTAAACCCTGCTTTCTGGCAGCAAGGCCGGGGGCAGAGGCTAGAGCAGCCCAGCTGGGAGCCCTAACGAGGGCTAGCCCACAGCTCTAGGCTGGACTAAGTAGGTACAGCTGGGAGCAGGGAGGGCTAGAAAAGCTCCAAGCCCTGGTCAGAAGGGAGGCAGGCCAGGAGGAGGACAGGGGGCTGCTCTGTCTCCTTGCAGAGGGCCAATTGCCTCAGGGCCCTGGAGGCTTGAGAGACAAGACAGGGAAGGTAACCATTGTGGGGGACAAGGGGAGCACTTTTACTGGCACTGGAATCTGCACTGTAAATAAAGGACACTTAGAAATCACCCAAAAGGGTGTGGAAAACTTTATTAGTAGTGGAACCAGAACACAGGACCCAGGGGGAGTAGGAGCACCCTGTGTGAACCCTGTGACAGGGGGTTTGCTTCCTTTTTATTAACAGAAAAGCCTACCTTGAGACAGCCTGGATGGAGGTGCTGGAGACATGCCACTGTGGAGGAAGATTGAAAAGCAGCTTCTTCTCCTCCCCCACACAGGACTGGCCCACAACATTTTGGCACCTGAGGCGGGGAGCTCAAATGACACCCCCATGTCCCCTCGCTTGGGCCAAAACTTTGAAAGATCTCAATTCTGCCTTCTTTCTGTTCTTCTACTCTCATGGTTCTGCTCTGCCACCTATCCCAATAAAGAAGAACTGAAAATGCCTTGTTCAAAACTTTTAAGTAACACAACTTTCGAATGGCTGAACAGCAAATATTAACTTTTCTTATTGGCATAGTAAACACTGGCATTTTTAACTGTTTGAATAATCAAAAGTGGTGCTTTCCGTGCCTTCTTGGTTGCAAAGATTTGAACAGCTTCTTGAAGGTCCACAGTCTGGGCCAGCACATGCTTTATTGTGATGGTTGTAAGGCTGACCAGCCTCTCTTGTGCCACTGTAGAGCGTAGATGTGTTTTTATTAAACTTCAGCTTGGAGAAGCTGCGTTCTAACACTTCCTGTAACAGTTGCCAGTGGAGAAGTATGTGCAGAGCAACAAGAGCATTTGGAAAGAGGGTGGTCATCTTATTTGTGCACATATATTCCAGAGCAGCCTTTGGAGTTGAACCTGCTGAAATGTATCTTGAAATGGCTTTCATCTAAATCACTAGCATCAATACTGCACATGTCATCATGTGTCAACACTGTCTCCAGTGCCCTGCATTGCTGGTGCAGGGCTTCTTCAGGTATAGTGAAGAGTTTTAGAATATCATACAACATCCCAAATATACCGCTGTATTCCTTGTGCTGCATGAAATATTCTTCAATTGACTGTACTGCACAATCTAGCACCTGGTTAAATTGTTTGACTTTGAATTGTTGTTTGGGGTCTCCTATGGAATAATCCCATGCCTCGTAATCAAAATTATTCGGTGACTCTTGTGTTCTTGAAAGGGTGGGAAAATAGCTTCAATGTGAAGTTCCTCTGCTAACTTCTGTGTACTCTTCAGAACGTTTTGAAATCCCTCATCTGACTGGTAAGACTGTAGGTATGACTTTGCTTTGTCCAGTTGTTCCATTGCTCCAGATACATCAAGGTCAACACCTTGGAGTCTCTTGCTTACAACATTTATTTCAAACTGTATGTCATGCCACAACACTAAGCCACACAGAAATATGAAGTTATGTATATTTCCTTCTACCACTGTTCTCCCACAAACAGTTCCTGTCATAGCATTATCCTCCATAATAGCAACTATGGCATCAACTATCTTCCCTATTTGGTGTTTGATAGGCTTTACTGTCTCCACTCAACTTTCCTATCTTGTGGCACTCAGTGGTTTCAGCATCAGAAAGTAAGTTCCCAGATGTTGCTTCAAAATTTGCCACTGATGAGTTGATGCAGAGAAAAGTACATAGATGCTTTGAATTACATTAAAAAAATACAGCAGCCTCACTAGAAGCTGATGCTGCATCACTGACCACCAAGTTCAGTGATTGAGAACTGCATGGGACAAAAAAAGCTCGAGGGTTTAACCCTCGGATCCGTGTCTGCACTCCTCTGTTCTTTCCTCTCATGTTGGCACCATTATTGCAGCCCTGACCTCTCATGACCGCTATCGCAATTCCTGTATCTCCCAGCTTTTTGAGAAGCACATTTGTCATGCCGGCTCCTGTAGTACCATCAATGTCAATAAATTCTAGAAAATGCTCTCTGACAGTCACCATTGCAGGGACATTTTCACTAAGTTCTGTTGTTGTTTCAAAACACACCATTAAAGTAATTTGCTCTGCATGGCTGATGTCAGGTGTGCAGTCTAGAATGAGAGAGTAAAATCTTGCTGACTTCAGATCTGCCACAATCTTCTGTTTGACTTTTGTTGCCAGTAACTGTATGAGTTCATTTTGAATTTTTTCTCCAAGGTAGTGGGGTGTACACATTTCTTGGGTGGTTCTTAGATGCTCCTGGAGTACAGCATCAAACTCAGCCATCAGCTCCACAATTTTAAGGAAGTTTCCATTGTTTGGCATCTACAGCTGATCTGAAGTGCCATGCAGTGCTAGCTTGGGTAGCAAGCATTCTCACAATGGCAAAGAGCCTTTTCAGAACATTTCGCCAGTAAAGAGACTCTGATATAATCTTCTCTTGATGCTGATCATGTCTTCGTCTCATCTGAAGCTTAGTCTCATCTCAAGCTCTTTCCACCTATGGAATGCTCTCTGGTGATTTGCTGCCTTCTCATAGCATGCCAGATTTCTAGTCAGGTTTTTTCCAGTCCTTTGTTCCTGTAGAACCCAACGTGGCTGGAACATTAGACTGGTAGAGTTTGCAACAAAAACAGTATGCTGCATTCTGGGTTTTTTAATACATAAACCATGGCTTCTCCACTTTGTCACCATTGGGGATTTCACACTAGTAACATGTTGGATGGAAACTTCTATTTTCATTGTCTTTGGGGAACATGAAGTTTTTCACTTGCTGTGGCCCATATAGTACAAGGAAGTCCCTCAGGCTACTACTCAAGTGGGTCCACAGTCCTGGACCATCTAGACTTAGGGAACTAAACTCAGCAGCACTTGTTTCTTGCGCGGTTACATCCATTTGAGATGGACATATGGATGCTGCAGTAGCTGCCAGGTCACCTGCACTCTTAACTGGAAGATCAGGCATCTCCTCACTACTCCCATCCTCACTAGGGCCGGAAGACTCACCATGAACATTTGTGACTATGTATCTCAGGAGAGCTCCTTCCTGCTTAGATAGAAAAGCTTCCTTTGCTTTCTTTCTCTTTCTGAATGCTGCCCCAGAGGGGCATTTTCTTCTTTCACTCATGACTGCAGTTCTGTGCCAGCTACAGTGGTTCTCAACACTCAGTTGAAGCAGGCTGGTAGCAGGGCCTGAGTGAGGGAAGATAGCAGTGTCTTCAGGGCCTAAGACTGTGTCTTTGTGTAGGGAGGTGCATGTATTGCTGCATGTGTAACAAAGTCCTGTGGCACCTTAAAGACTAACTATAAAAGGTGCCACAGGACTTTGTTACCTCTGCTATTCCAGACTAACACGGCTACCTCTCTGATTCTTGCTGCATGTGTGTATACCTGCATGAATAAAATTTGCAGCCTAACTGACTTTTACTCCTTTTGCTGGCTTGCACACACAAAAACTGATGATACAAGTTTTCAAAAGAGAAGAAAACTCTAAAATAAATGTATTATTTCTTAAAAAGTGAATGTTGTTGGATTAGTAATTGCAGAAGAGCCGATGTATCATACATATCTCCCCACCTTTGTTTAGCTACATTATAAACTTTGTTGCAGACTCTCTGTTTTATGTGTATGTCCGGCACCTACCACCCTACAGCCCTGATCTTATTTGGGGTCTCTAGGCACTAAACAACAATTGTAATAATAAATAATGTCGAAGTATTTGTGTTAGTGCATGCTAGATGTGTACATGTGAATACACGTGTGTATCTGCATGTAGGCATGGAGTCAGTTTCTACAGATTTATTTTATAGGTATTTGGACAGGTGTTCATTTCTGTGGCTGTGCTGTATGGATTTGTATTTGGGCATCGGGAATGGACCTTTAATGGACCCATTGCAGCTGTGATAATATGTGGTCCTAATTCCACATATAAAAATACAGTAACTTTAGTGAACAAAAAACATGGAGCTGGTTACGAAAAATTGGAAGAGGGGAAGGAAAGAATTATGAAAACCTTTGTGATTTTTTTTAATTACCCTTTTTGACTATTTTGCTGCCAGTTCTAGCCTCCTGTAACAAATAAAACCTGAACTTAGCATAATACATCTGCCAAAATAATAAATACGCCTGTTTGAGCCTTGAAGTGAAAATGAGCACAGTAGAGAGAGTAGGGGAGAGCAAGCGATGGAGGGAGGGGAGTATGACATGATGGGGGGGGCCCCTCAGGCAGGGGAGGGGCCTTGGGGAAGGGGTGCGGCACTGGGTGGGGCAAAGGTGCTTGGTTTGCTGGCATTAGGAAGTTGGCAACCCTATGGTGAGTCCAGCAAGAGAGGCACGCTCTTCAGAGAACCACATTCGCATGAAGCGGAGTACCCTCAAATCCCACTGTGGAAGTGCAGTGGAAGTGGAAAGTGCTCCACATCTTGCATGTTTGAGCCCGAAGAAAGGAATAATGAACTTGGTCACAAAGAGCTGCAAGACCCTTCTTTTCCAGCCCTTTCCAAATGATTAGATTCTGGTTTCCTGGTAGACTGAGAAAGGTGCACGTGTCTAGCTTCCCTTCACTGTTTCATCTTAAGCCTCCTAAGATGCCTCCATGCCATGGTGATGGGCACCAAGTAAATGCTTGTAATAACAACAGCTATTAGCAAGGTCTATGTTATGGTAATAAAAAGGATAGGAAAGTCCCTAATCATGATAGGTGCTCTTGTCCTCTCATACCTCACTGATGTATAAATTCCCTCACTTACAAAGGGAAATTACAAATTCTGAGACATTGTAGATGAGAAATATTTCACAGCAAACCTGAACATACAAAGTAAGTGCAGCTTTAGTAAGTGGCTAGAAATCTGAGTGAACAGGCCAGGTTAGAATACCCTCAACACAAGCAAAGTGCAAAGACTCCAGAAGAATACTTAATACCATTAATAAGGTCATACACATATTAAGCAAAGACATGAAAAGGGGTGAGGCAAAAAGAGAGTGATGTAGAAAATACCAAACTGGAGAGGATATAAATAGGGCAGTATAAAAAAATTCTCTAAGTTCTTTTTGACTTTGTGATCATTAATATACTGATGGCCCTTTTTGTAGTAATGGAGGTGGTCACATTCCAGCCAACCTTTACTCAGTTACATTCTGCTTCCCTACATTCTGTAGTTTTGGCTGGATAGTTCTCAAGTCTTACCCTACACTCTTGTGTAATCTTGCTGTGTTCTATTAAACAGTGGCTGGGTTTCACTCTAGAAGTAGCCATATGTAAAATCTATAATCATTGGGTATACTTTAGGATTAAAGATACTATATAAAGCAAAGTATTATTTTCAAAATTTAAAAAGCTCTGGCCTCATAGTAATCACAATTATCAGGACATAATGGACTGAGGAATTTCTCAATATATAAAACAGTATAAGTAATGCGGTCTTGAACAATTTATTTGGTCTTTCAAAAGTCCTGCAACTACTCTTCCTGCAAACCATGAAAAAGCATATTAATCGTTTGACAGAGAAGTGCGGCCACATGGCAATACATCGGAGCAATTTTTATGGAGCTACAACAATTGTGCTAATCAGAAGTCACTAATTACAGAGCGGGCAGACCAACTTTAATGGATTTAAACTCTACTCACTTATGCCAGTATTGAATCTGGCACTCAATATTTACCAAGCCAAATCTTTAAGGACCAAAATAGCCATGTACTATTGTTTAATGAAAGCTTAAAACACAAACAAAACAAACAGCCCTGCAGATGAACCTTCTATCTACATTTCAAATACGTCTATCATTGAAACTGGTATTTAGGCACCAAACCAGGAGAGATGGCCTAATACTGTACATTGGAGTTCACTGGGACTTCCTGCGTGACCTGAGCAATCATTTAATATCTCACTGCACTTCAGTTCTCCATCTGTAAAATGGAGATAGTGATACCTTCTCTCCCCCATCATTTGTCTGTTTTCTCGATTTAGATTGTAAGCTCTTTGGGGCAGGGACTCTCTCTAGCTGCATGTACATATGGCACATAGCAAAATGGTGCTCTAATATTGATTGAGGTCTCTAGGTGCTATTGTAATACAAAATTCATTAAAAAAATCCAACAGGCCACCCATAACATAACTATACTGGAAAATCAAAGTTGTCGGTGAACATGAACATCAGTTATTGATGGATATTAATACTATAAACTAATTAAAAGGCAACCCAGGACTGTAGTGATGTTTGCCTGTTTGCTCAATATTGATACCTTTGGAGTGGTCCTGAGGCAGTGAGAGTTGGCTACCTGGATTTTAGAGAGATAGTGCAAAAATCATGATTAAATTTCTACTGGTTGCTTAAAAGCAGTGCTAACAAGAAAGGCACCTCTGAAGATTAAGGGAGAGTCATAATATGGTGACAAAAAGTGGGCAAAGGATGAATGACTTGCAAAGAGCAGTTCCAGGCTATGGCCTGATGACAAATAGTTTATTGAAAGCATGATAACAGGTGCAAGATAACAAATTATTTAAAGCTATTAAAGCAAAACCAATGCTGCTAGAAAGCCAAAAGCCCCTGGCCTCTTAAAGGAGGTAGCAAAAATGTTCTCAACATTCCTCACATTACTGATCATCAGCCTGATAAGTCTAATTGCCTGCCTTTTACCTTGAAAGATCCAGGAAGAAAGGTCATAAAATGGAGTTTAACACGGAAATAACCTCTATTCAAAAACTTGTGAAGGCTTATGATAAAATCCAGCAAGACTAGAATGTCATAGAGACTGGAATCAGGGAAGGCAGGGTTTTCCCAAAGAATTGGCAAGGAAAAGTGAAAAGGGACAAGTGAAGACGAAAGGGCAAAGTCTAAAATATTTATGGACAAAACCTCAATGCAGTGAGAACCTATTTAATCAGGAATTTCTCCTGCCAGGATCTCAGATTTAGAAAGAAATGTAAAGCACTGAAATGTAAAATAGCTCTCTGTGGTCCTGACCATGGGAACTGCATTAGTGTAGAAAAGGAAGACAGGTTTGTACTAGTTGGGGTAATTTTTCTAAAGACCCGAACCTTTGCCTCCTCTAAATGCATTGTGAAGGTGAATGAGAGTTTCAACAGGCACAAATAAACAAACAAGAAGACTAAACATCATTCCTACTGCACCTTAAATGTATTTAATATCCAACCATCATCCCAAAAGACTGAGTTTCCTAGGAAATAGAATTGGAAGGGACTTCCTGGTCATCAAGTTTAGTTACCTGTTTCTGCAAGCAACCCCACTCACAAATTGTCAAGCACCATCTTAAAAACTAGTTAGACGGCTTGCCCCCAACTTCTCCTATTAGAAGTTGGTTTCAAACACTCACTCATTTGATAGTTAGAGGTCTTCTAATTTCTAGCTTAAATGGATTCATTTGGCAGTTTATACCCATTTGTTCTTGTCCCAACATTATCCTTCATCTTAAACAGCTCTTCTCCCTCCCTGGTGTTTACCCCTCAATGTATTTATAGCGAGCAATCAGATCCCTTCCCTGTCTTCTTTTTCCTAGGCCAGTGGTTAGAAAAACACCACCATTTTACTAACATGCTGAGCAGATTTGCTCTAGAAATCACTGACACTCAGTAAACACAGAGCCCTACTATGCTATTTTCACAAAGTCACTGTTCAGAGCAGAACTACACTTTAACCTGCAGCCCCATAACAGGCTATACTGCAGCAGTGTAATCAAGAAGACATGAATAACTGTAGCACAGACTACAGGTAGGAGAGAAGATGTGTCCATCTCACCAAGCAAAGGTAGGAAAAATACTCTTCGATCAGGTTAGGAACACAAATGCCAAACCGAAAACTTCAATACCAAGCAGCATGGACACTGCGTCAGTTGACAAGGCTGACAGACTATGTCTACACTAGCACTTTTGTCAGCAAAACTTTCGTCTCTCAGAGGTGTGAAAAAAACACACCTTAGTTACACCGACAGAAGCTCCGGTGTGGATACTGCTATGTCAGCAGAAAATGCTCTCCTGCCACCATAGCTACTGCCGCTTGCTGGGTGGTGGTTCAATTATGTGGATGGGAGATCTCTCCAGAGCCTTTCAGCATAGAGCAGCTACACGGGCGACCTTACAGCCTCGCAGCTGAAGCAGTGCAGTTGTGCCGCTGTAAGATCTCTAGTGTAGACATTGCCATAGTCACTCTCATTTCTTCCAGCTGCTGCTGCCAGTTACCTCAATCTTGTTATTAAATTGCATTTAGGCATTAGATCAATGAACCAGCTGTGAAACTAAGTCTCTTTACAACAGTGTAGCGAATCAACTCTGCAAACTGCCAAGTGAAGCACCAAGGAAGGTGTGCGCAAACACAGGGACTTGTTAAATATTTTTATTACAGTAGGGCTCTGAGGCACCGTGTTAGCCACTGTTAAAACATGTAAAAAGTTACCAAAACCCCCGACACTTATGTCTGATGGATGTGCCATAATCTGAGCTTTCCTTAAAAGACAAAAGTCGTCTAAACTTCATTAGTAGAAAAGCTCTCTATATCCCAAAAGGGAGAAGTGTCAAAGGCTCCAGGAAGCCCAGTATGCCCTTCATATTACCAGTACCACAGAACTAGATAGTAATAATATTCTCTCTAACACACAATTTCAATTCAGTCACATACAGCTCAGTGTGCCCAAAGAACAGGGAAAAAACATCACACTGCAAAATACAACTGTCATATTTACAGTCATAACAACAACAACAACATAGTTTCACATTGTATAGTTGATTACTTTGCATTATGGCTTTAAAGAGGTAGGTGTTTGTATTTAAATAAGATAAGAAATTTTGAGTGTATAATCAACTACATTTCTTTCTTGTCTGCTATGACTGTAATTTTAAAGATTATAATAATTATTAAATTCTTGTGTGTGTACTGTTGCACTCTTTTTACCATTGGAAAATAGTTCTCGCTTCTTTGGTCCCCACAGAGACCCAATGTCCAGGTCTGGAGACGTTTACACAACTATAGGTTGACATTTCTAACTGAAATTTGAGTGGGGTCCCTTGCACCCTCTTCTAAGTGAGCTGAAGAATTCCCTTTTGTCGGGGACATAACAGATGCCAAAGCAGCTAGTTACTTCTCAGGACAAGGAAGCACCTCTCACACCTGATCCGAGTTACAGTGCAGCTCCCAAACACCATTCACTGCTCTCTCTTTACAGTGAGATTCCTCAATATCCCTCCTCTATCCACCAACCCTTCTTTGGTCATGGCTACCTGACCAACTCCAACATTTTACTGATCTTGCTAGAAGTCACTTCTAGACTGAAAGTTTTAAGACTTTACCATCAATTAAAGTCGTGCCATACAACCTCCCTTTTTAACCATATATCAACCACAGCTGCCCACTCTTCCCCATTCCACCCATCGCTGCCACACACCAACTTATCAGTCACAGGCAAGTGAAACCCTCCCTATCAAAACTCATTCCCAGGCATATGATGGCCCAAATATCTCCCCACTCTGTCTCTGCAATATGAGCCCTTTCCACCCCCAATTCTTCTGACCAGACTCCCTCAGGCTACACTGGGCAAAAGGCAGGGTCCATTAACAGAAATGACACCCTCTAGCCGAGTTTTATTTTCCCCCCAATGGTTTTAGGATCCTATACCTGAAAATACCCTCATTTACACTTTGCTATAGTCACACAAATGTCACTATTATAGCAGACAGATCCATTTTACTACCCTCATTTCAGTATTGCATTATTCTTTAGAACCTGCTTTTCCTATGGAGCTGCAAATATAAAATGTTTATTTTGTATTCCTATGCAATCTCAACAGGAATCTTTATAGTCAGCTCCAAAGTGGTAATGTGATAAACAACCTGGCTCTTCACATTAATTTCATCATAGCAGCTCTTGGGAAATTCACCTTAGTCTGAACTCAACATGAAAAGTATCATTTCCCAATACTATTTTGGCTCAGTCTCAGTTAAAGGTGACCTGAAGACTGGGGGAAGAAAATCGGACTTGTGCCCTTTCCCCCCTGCTTTTAAAACTATCAGGTAACAAGTCTCATCTTTTCTGGCTTTGCTAAAGAGGGCTTTGTTCAGGTAACAATTTGCATATTTCTCAGCCCTTAACTGAAAGGGTGAATGTGGGGAATCTTTAACGAAGACATCTTCCTTCCCACTTGCTTCTCGGGCATTTGTTATTTTGCGTAATACCTATTTTATTTTGCAGAGTTTTTAACAGCTTGAATACAAATTATTAGCCTCTCCATTGAACAGATTTTACTATCTCTGATATCACAATCCTACCAGGTATCCAGTTCCTTGTGTACACCAAGAATTGCAGGGAATTCTTCTATCACTGGCTTCAGCTCTCGCCTGGTAGCATAGACTGGTCACAGGTGTTTTTAAGTCACTCTGTCACCTAGATGTACTCTGAAGAGGGCTAGAGGAAACAGTGATAAAACCATATGGATCCTTACTTCACTAGCGCTTCCACCATTGCTGTACAGGTGGCATGATAACAGTGGGAGAATTCCCTAAAATTCTCAGTGTAGATGCATCTCATTTGACTATATAGACTACTGAGAAAAAACTGGACAGACAAAACCTGAATTTCTATTGTAAAAAAGCAAGCAAAAGGGTTGCTTTTCCAAAAACACTGAGTTTTTAGAAAAGCAACCCTTCGGACTGTCCTTTGTACATCATTCATAACAAATCAATCACAAAACTTCAGAAACCCCAATTTCCTCCCTCCACACCCCACTCTGGAAAGCACACTAATTTAAGTGACTTCAGCTGCATCAGGTGTTGAAATGTTAAATAAAAGCATTTCAGATTTTATTTACAGCTAGGGTGACAAGATGTCCGGATTGTATAGGGACATCCTGATTTGGGGGGCTTTTTCTTATACAAGAACCTATTACCCGCCACCCATCCTGATTTTTTACACTTGCTATCTGGTCACCCTACTTACAGCAATCCAAAGCCCTCTCCTTCAGTTAGCTCACTGAAGCCTGTGGAGTTGTATTAGGGATGAATTTTGCCACACAGTGTGAGAAAAATTAGTTTCAAGCACCACATTTTGTTACAGAATGCATATTCCAACATACATGTTATAACAATGTATTAATCTCACTTAGATACGTATTTATTTCCGATATTGACACATCTCTGAAATACAAAGGACAGATCAGATACCAGTGTGATTATTTCATTTGATCCATAAGAACTTTAAAAGTATGAAGTAAAACAAACAATAGCTGGAAGCGACCATTCCTGAGGGTCAAAAATCCTGTAATTATCATGTGTCATACAATTTATATCTAAAACCTACTCAAAATCTGAATTGGAAAAAAAAAATAGAACATGGTATTGCAAAGCCATCTCTCTGCATACATACAAATTATACTGATGTGAATGAATCATCTTACAAAGAAGCACACTGGCAATGTATGTTCAAGCTTCAGAAAAAACATGTGATTATTAATCTTCTCCATGGGATTTTGCATAAATCTGACAATTTCTGCTGCCACCAGTAACGCTTATTTATTAAACCCTGGACTGGATTTAAGCTACCCGCCCCCCTCCAAAAAAAAAAAAAGTGTCTATGCATCAGAACACATCATTTTGTCCCAACTGTCTAACAGACTCTTAATCTTTGCTATTTCATGTTTGGTTTACTGGCATCCAGCTGTAGCTCTCCCCTCCACCATCACCCCCTTTAAAACCAGCAGCAAAGTTAACAGCTAAGAACAGCATCCATACTAAACAAGATGCACAAAGCAAATGACAACGTTCGAACAGAATTGCCAAATGAAATCATGTCAGTGTGTCTCTCTCTCTCTCACACACACACACCAATGCAAATAATATTCAGAAATAGAACAAAGACCCTTTGTTATTGTTGCATGGGGTTTTGTAAATCTCCTTCTCTATCTTATGCTGAACTCTTCACTCAGCATTAGAACATGGATCTAGTCGAAAATGAAATGACTTAAAATAGATTCTGCCAGCATTCTGGAGATGCATCATTGGAAACTGGGGTTTTTCACACTCGCTCAGAGTTGTATTTTAGCAAGATCTTCTCCATGTTAACCTCCCCTCTCCCCCTCCCCCCAGTTTTTAATATTGATAAAAGTGCTAATCTAGTTTCAGGGTATTTTAGCATTAACATATGAAAGTTACAAGGCAGCATGTTCTCGCTCTCTCTAAGGATTACTGACCTACAAAGGAGAGAATGCTAGCACAAATTGGGAAGGGAGTATTCTTTTAAAAATCCAGTTTCATTATTAGACTTGAACAAGGTATCACACAGAAAGGGATTGTTGGAGCAGCTCGCTAATGAGGAGTCTCAATAATAGGCCGCCTTGACAGACTGCCGTACGTTACACACAGATTTGTTCTGCAATAATGAACTATAAACCAAGATACTCTGCTGACAAGGCAGTCTCCTACCTGAAGCTTCATTTCCCAGCACGAATGCATGTGTGTATCCTTAGTGTGGCTTCCCCTCCTTGCATGACTCCTGCTATCCAGACTAAAGAGACAGGAGCTGTGCAAGCACAGCTGTGGACTGCCCTACATTTGCCTGCAGATGAAGAGAAAGAGTTGGTACTGCACTTGCCTGGGCTTGTTTAAGCCCCCCCAAGTATAACACTAGCCTAGCTCAAACTGGACTAACTACTTCCTCCAGCTGATTCCAATGAAAGACGCCTGTGATAAATAATGCATGAGAACTCCCAAGAACAGGCTTCATTCCTTCCAGCAGCTGAGCTCCCCCTCCCCAAAACAGCAGTTTGTGGTGTAAAAATCTTTCACAATTCTTGTGAAGTGAATCATATAAAATTTCCCAGCATCCATTGAGCAGCGTGACTAACATCTAGGAAAGAAAATCACCAAAAGGAGCAAGGTTGTTTGTTTTTAAATGATCTTTTCAGATGTACAGAGCCACAAATATACAGGCAGAAGAGATCATGTTTAGCACCAAGTCCAACAATTACACAATCCTAGTAAACGTGTACAGTGATTCTGTAGTTTGTTTATCATCTACTTGGGGTGGTGGGCTAGGGAAACCACATAAAGATCTCAACACTGAGGATGGATGTAAATAACACGGGTTATAGAAAACAAACAATTATGCAAACCACAGTAAAATACAACAGAAGAGGAGGAAGAAGAGTGGGGAAATGTATTCTCTAGCTGGCAAGTTAATTGACCATTTAGAAAGCAGGAACAGATTGTTTAAAGGAATTTAGGGGTGGAGGAAAATCTCCATGCCCCCTCCCCCACACTGACAAATAAACAACCAAATGAACATGCTGCTTCTCTGGGCACAGAGTTCAGATGTCTTGGCATAACTTTCAGAGCTACTACAGTCTACCACTTGTTTTAAGGGCTTGTTTCAGAAGGGCAGAAGCACAAGTACATGTACAAATTTAAGGCTAATCTTCATGTGCTTTATTTGAAGGCATGATTAGCATGGTGGCATGTTTAACAATACCTGTTATCTGCAATATTTCAAATCGGTTGCTTGTAATGACTTTGCTCTGACTTGGTTATCAGTTATATCACAAACAATCTGGTCTCTAATTGGCCGATTTGTTAACTGTTCAAATTCACATGACTTAGCTTTATTAAGCAGTTCCGTACCAAAAAAAAAAAAAAAAAAAAAAAAAGTCCATGTTCTCACCTGGCAGGTAGTTTCTTGCAAAGGAAAGGTGGCTTTAGAATTATGATTATTTGTATTGTGATAGCACTTAGGTGCCACAGTCATGGATCAGGCCTCTACTAAACTAGGTACTGTACAAACAGAACAAAAAGGAGGTCCCTGTCCCAAAGAGCTACCAGTCTCAGTAGAACATGAATATGACAGAGCATGGGGAAACAATGAGAAAATATCAGTCAGCCCAATAAGCAGCACTTACAGCTCACCTGCTGCCGAGCTGTTGTCAATTTTTGAAGGCATCACGGTAGAGGACATTTTTGCACGGATCATGGAAGTCTCTGAATTTTTTAATGACGTTAGCTAGTCATGTGCAGGCCCTGACATGCTCCCCCTGGAATGGATCATAGATCTCCAGGCCCTCTGCACCTGCTGCATGTAGCTGTGTGGTAGCATCTGACCCTCTCCAGCTTCTCTTCACCACCACTTGCTTCCAGGAAGATCTGAAATTGTTGCAGCACTCCATTCCACCACCAGTTCTCTCCCAAGTTCTCTTCTAAACTGAGGGGTTCAGGTGGCATCACTCCCTTTTTTTTTTTTTACCAAAGATTTAGTTTATATGCAAATAGGTTTTAGTCACCTGACTGGTCATTCTGCTTTAAGAAAAATGCCACGTCTCAAGACTCACAATAAAAACTGTGAAAGCTGCAAGTCTAGCATCATGCAAACACAACTGTAGTAACTGCATGCAAATTAAATGTGCGGCTGCAAGCACATTTTTGCGTAAAGCCCTAGAGTTCTTCACTTTTAAAACTCTGTTCCTAACTGCCCTTTTCTCCGTCCTTCTCTCTTGCTATTCCTATTTTACTAAGAGGCTAAGACGCTCTCCTGCCAACATAGCACTGTCCACACTGGCACTTAGGTCTATGTAATTTGTGTCACTCCAAGGGGTGGTTGAGTCACACCCCTGAGTGACAAGTTATACTGACACAAGAGGGAGTGTAGACATTGCCTTACACTAGCGGGAAAGGATCTGGGGCCAGCAAGAGTTGCCCAATCTAAGTTAGCATGCCCCATCAATCCATTCTCTCCTAAAGGTATGCCACGTTCTTCTACATTATATATAGTGTGATAAGTGTTAGTACAGCATAGACAGAGACATATGCAAGATTGCTCAAGATTAAAAGCCCTCTCCCTTTTCAAGAAGGAAGCCAACAGAAATACACATCATTAGTTGGAGGGGAAAAAAGAAAAGAAAAGTCTGGAGTGCTCAGATATGGCCGTTCAAGTAGGGGATTACTGCCCAAAAAAGATTGCAATATCTTGAAAAGAATCTAAATGTCTGAACTATGGCATTTAAAGTTTTCTGAGAAACACAGTCACTTATACAAATCTCTGTCTGTCGGCGTTCACGCAATATTCTCAGGCAATGTGGCACTACTCTGAAAAGTGACTAACAATTCCATCACAGGGTAGCATACTTATTGCATCTTAACAGTCCCAAATCAAATGTGCTTAGTTTACAAGTAAAATTGTTTTTTTTCCTGAATGTCAGTCCTGAGAACTCCATCGGCGACCCAAAAGACCAGCTCCATTTTTTGGTGCATGCGTCACCACCAGTACTACACATTCCATATACCATAATTCTGCCCTCAGTTATTCCTGTGCAACTGCATGCTCTTCAGTTTGGTCCTGCAACTGGAATTTTATAAACAAGTCTGTTGATAATGTATGAGCAAGAATCAAATCCAGCATCCTCTCCCAGAACTGTGTTGGTTCTGCAGAGCTAACAGGAGTGACAAGAACTATACAAACTTATTTGTTATAAGAATGCAGATCTGTGAATTAATATATAGGGAGACAGATCTGTTGATTAAAGGTGCCATTTTGATATAGTTTCTTTAAATATCTTCATTGGGAGATGGGAGATGAAATATCCCACTTTGGATACCTCAGTGTTTCAAGTCAATGGCTATGGGGTCTATTTTCCCTTCTATATGTACACTTATTTTTAAGAGTTGTTCACAAGCATCAAGTGGAGAACATACATTCCATTTAAATGTAGCAAGAGAAACAAAGGGCTCTATTATCAGTCCTTGTGTCAATTAAACTCCCACGATCATCACAGGCTTCTTGTCTGCACAAGGATTATGGCATTAGGTCCATTATATGCTACATCAGGAATGTAACTGTTCCATGCGAAACAAACCAGAACACATGTTGATGCAAGCATGGGAGTAATTAAATATTGTTCACAATTTATTTGTTCTTCACTGGGCAGTTTGATTAAAAACATGGCTAATGAGAGTTCTATAGTATATTTGGCCCCAAAGAAAGGAACCTCCATGAAGAATTCATGAGTAATGAAATATCTTTTTTACAAAGATAAGGAGGGCTATTTCTTTCTGAAGGATTCCCCAAAATTGTGAGGCACGCCTGGAGAAATGTTTGCGGGGTGGGCGGGGCCCAGGCCAGCCCCATGGGTGGCAGGATGGAAGGGTCACCCAGACCTGCTCTGCCTCCAGATCTGCTCTATCTCTGCCCTGGCCCCAGCTGCAGCTCCAAGCTCAGCCGTGGCCCCCAGCTTGCGGCCCCGGACTCTAGCCCAGCTCCCCAGCCTTCGATTGTGTTTCTGCTCCCAGCCCCGGCTCCTAACCACAGCTCTGGCACAGCTCCCGGCTCTGGCGCCTGACCATGGTTCCCAGGGGGCATGGACCAGGGGTTGGGTGGCTGAGTGGGAGCAACTGAAAAGTTTGGGAACCACTGCTTTAAAATTAACTCTCTGTTTCCAACTCTCACAATCTGGTTATGCGGTATGTTGGCATTTTCCTTAAAGCCCTAGTACCTGAACAGTAGGATTACTTAAGAAACTCAACTTCTTTTTTTTTTAATGTAAATTTATAGCTCTCCTGGCTGCAGGAAACAAATATTGGAAACATGAACACTAATGTGTCTAAATCCAGAAGTTAAATAAAAAGAACCCCAAAGTTATCACTTAAAAAAGATTTCAGGATGTTACGTCAATCTCATGATTTTTGAGGGCATCCTTTATGTTGCTTTGAATGCTTGGGGTTGGCAGTACTGTTAACTCCTTTGGTTTGAAAATAAAACATTATATTTATTTTCTTAATTCAAAAGAGAATAGTCCTCAGATCCCCAAAGTAACTGATCTTTTAAAATTAACAGCAGCTCTATAGCATCACCACATGCCTGAAGATTTGAAAGATACAGCAGAAACATCAGCTTGGCAAAACGACCCTACATAGCAAAACTGTCTTTCATTCACGTGCAGTTATTAAGTGAGACTTAAAAATACTGTGTGCAGCATTATGCTAGGGGCCAGGGTGAATCATTTTTGTTAAATACCGATGTCGCTGGCTGGCCAGTTAATTTTATAGTCAAATCTTGTACAGCCTATATCTCATTTTTGAATAACTGCAGTCTCCTGGGGAAATTCTTTGCTAGGCCATCTGCTCATTTCGCACAAATCATGCTTTCAGACCTTATGAAAAATTCTGTGCTGCCCATCAAAACTCTCTGATGTCTATGCTAAACACTGTAACAGAACCTGAAACCCGCAGAATGAGGAGGTTAATTAATACCTGACTAGTAAAACGTTTTTAAATATTGGTGGTAAAGTGGGTCACTTCCTTGCACCTTAGCTAATGGATTCAAGTAACATAACAATTTATGCTCTTCAATTGTCACAAGTCAGGAAGTCGTAGGTATAACAGTCATAATTAAGGAGCAACATGATTAACATGCTTTCATCATGGCTTACTCTAGACCAGTGGTTCCCAACCTTTTTTTGGCCATGCCCCACCTAAGCATCTCTAAAATCCTGATCCCCCTCTCCCCCCCGTGACATATAATTCTTATTATTCAAAAAGTGAACTCCTATTCACGTGGAGGAAGCCTAAAAGACCATTAACTTGGTCTAAACAAGCTTCCAAAGAACATGGCATCCATGAAAGAGAAAAATAAAAGAATGAAAGGACAGTTGAAGTACTGAGGAAGAAATCACTAAGAAATTGTTAAAAAAAATAATAATATGAAGTGATATGAAAAAATAGCAAATAAAGATTCAAAACATATAATAGAGAACTGAAATGCATAAATATAAAATAATTTTAATGGAAGCTTTTTCTGTAATACTTTGATCATTTTAAGGAGACCGTTCATCATGGATAGCGGGTATGAAACCAAATTTTAAATATTCCTCTGAATACTGACGAACTTTTTTCTTGCTTGCACTACTCATTTTATGCATAGGGTTTATGAAAGAAATAAATGTAAGAAAAACTTATGAAGTGAAATGCACTTTGATGGTTGTGATGATAGTGATACACCAGGCATGGGCAAAAGCATGCACACGGGCAGATTGCACTTAAGTGTGAACGGTTTGCACTCGGAGTGCAGAGCCCCTCCAAGCGGCCGCCAGAGGTGGGGGCATCGGCGGTATATGAGGCCCCTAGAACCATAAGAAATGCAAAAAATTCGCTATTAACTCATTCTTGAATTGCCCCCCTTAAAAATCAAATTGCCCCCCTGTGGGGTGTGCGCCCCACGTTGGGAACCACCGCTCTAGACCTAATTTGCCTGGAGGTGTTGTGATCTCACCTCTAATATGGTCAGTAATTTCAAGGGATATTCTGGGCGTTTCATTATTAGCTATTGACAAAATGAAGACAGTAAATAGAGAGCAATGAAAATGGTCAGGAAGCTGGAAGGAAAGACTTGTGAGGAGAGACTGAAAAAGTATAACCCAGCTAAGTGGGACAAAATAACAGTTACAGCTGGGTGAAATTTACTGGACAAACAGATTATTTGCCGAAAATGCAGTTTGGGATCAACCAGTGCTATTTGCAGACAGAGGTCAAATTCAGCAAATACTTTTGTCCGGGGAAAAATAATGAAGAAAGAAAAAGGTTGAAAAGTTTTGGCATTTTCATTTTAAAATGTTTGTTTTTTTAAAGAGGAAAAAATATGCCGAAAACAAATGAAATTATAACAAAAAAAAAAAAAAAAAAAAAAAAGCAGCTTTGGGCAACCCCAAATGTTTTTAACATTTTTTGATTCAGCCACCAAGTGAGCTGTGTGTGGGGGAAACAGGGGATCAGTTATGTACTCAGTTCTAGTAACAGTCTACAAATATTTGAAAGGTTTAAACCAAAAGGGGGGAAAAGGAATTGTTTTGGATAGTACAAAGGAGTATAATAGGATGAAACCAGGAGAAAGTAACATGATGTATCAGAATGAATTTCTTGACAGTGAAATACTCTAGGCTGTGAAACAGCCTCCCAGAGAAAGTGAAAGAAGCCATATTGCTTGACACTTTTTAAAAACAGGCTGAGAAAAGGCACTAGAAAGTGTACTGTAAAGAGGGAATGTGGAGAATTATGGGAAGAATTATGGTGTTAGGAAATGGAGGTTATCTAGATAAGGAGTTATTTAAACTCCCAGTCGCATGCTGGGCCGCTTGCTGCAGCTTTCAGGACTCAAGGGCACGTTTAGATTCTGCAGACGGTGACAGGAGTACAGAAACCCCCACACCAGGAGCACTGGAAGTTCCCTAGAAGTAGGGATGACACCAGCCAACACTGTCAGTCACACAAACAATGAGCTTTTATTTTTTTAAAATGAAGTTTCTAACCCTTGTGGTTGCAAAGATAACCTTCCCAATGTAAATCAACGTTGGACTGTCGTACCCAGAAATGGACCCAGGACGGCCCACGGTCACACTCTACCCTTTCCCACAAGACCCTATAGTCAAATAGAAACAGCTGCACTGTGGGATAGCTGCCCTGAGTGCTCTGCTCTCATCCTGATGGAAGTGCTGCAAATGTAAAGACTCTCTGATGCCTGTGGAAGTAAGTGAGTACACAAACTAGTGCACCATTGAAACTGACAGTGCAAAAACTCTGCAAGTGTAAAAATAGCCTTAGATGACTAGCATCATCACCCCTCTTTCCATGCACGCACCTATTTGCTGCCTGCTCAGTTTCAGCTCTGCTGCTATTATTGGATAAATAATAAAATTACAAATGTTAAATTCTGCAACGGGTATGAACCATCAACTCAAACACTGACTACATCAAAAGTGCTATCAATGCACAAAAACAGGGGAAAAAAATGTTTTCCTCTAGTCTTTTCAGCTGTAGTAATGGTAAGAAGTTGCTTGTAAACTGTAGAAGGTAAAACAATTGCACATAGAAGTGTGATTTCAACTCTGAAGACTACTGATGGCAGTTTAATAGATGATCAGGTGTGCAAAGTGGATGCTTAATGTGATCAGCATAAGCCTGGCCATACAAGGTATGACCAATGGTCCATCTAACCCATTATTCTCTCTTCCAAGAGTGGCCAGTGCCAGCTGTTTCTGAGAAAATGAACAGAACAGAGCAATTATCCAGTGAACTTATCTCCTTCTTTTTTTAACCCAGTTACATTTTGGCCTTCACAACATCTCCTGGCAATGAGTTCCACAAGTGTGAAGTACTTTATGTTTGTTTGAAACCTGCTGCCTATTAATTTTATAAGGTAGCCCTGGTTCTTTTGTTATATGAAGGGGTAAATAACATTTCTTCACTTTCTCCATACCAATCATGATTTTATAGACCTCTATGGGCTTGTCTTCACTAAAGCGGGGAGGATGCAATAAATCGATCACCAGCGGCTCTCCCATAGACTCCAGAAGTCCAGCTTGCCAAAAGGCGCAAGCTGGAGTCGACAGGGGAGAGCGTTGCTGACTGCTGCCGCCATGAGGACAGCAGGTAAGTCGGCTGTAGATACGCCGAATTCAGCTACATTATTTACGTAGCTGAATTTGCGTCTCTACAGCCAATCCCCCCACCTCCCAGTGAAGGCCAGCCGTAGCATATACTGCCTTGGTCATCTATTTTCCAAACTGAACAGTTCCAGACTTTTTAAATCGCTCTTCATACGGAAGCGGTTTCATACTCCTGATCATTTTTGTTGCCCTTCTCAGTAACATTTCCAATTGTAACATATCTTTTTTGAGATGGGGCGACCAGAACCTCACACGATATTCAAGGTGTGGGTGTACCCTGGATTTATAATGCCATTGTGATACTGTCTTATTATCTAGCCCTTCCCTAGAGAGTTAATGTTCTGTTAGCTGTTTCGACTGCTGCTGCACACTGAACAGGTGTTTTCAGAGAACTATCCACAATGACTCGAAGATCTCTTTCTTGAGTGGCAATAGCTAATTTAGACCCCATCTTTTTTAGCGAGATCACTTTGTAACTCTTTTCAGTCTGCTTTGGACTTAACTATTTTGGGTAATTTTCTCTGTCTTCAAACTTTACCAATTTGGTTTACCCCCTTTTGCAAAGTATTTACAAATATGTCGAAAAGGACTGTCCAAGTTCAGATCCTTGGAGGACCTCACTACTTACCTCATTCCATTCTGAAAATGACTATTTATTCTGACCCTTTGTTTCCCATCTTTTAACCAGTTACTGATACAGGAGAGAACCTTCTCTCTTATCCGATGACTGCCTACTTTGCTTAAGTATACAGTGTAGTTGTAGCTGTGTCGGTCCCATGATGGTAGAGAGACAAGGTGGGTGAGGCAGTATCTTTTATTGCACCAACTTCTGTTTGAGAGAGAGAGACAAGCTTTCAAGCTTACACAGATCTCTTCTTCAGTTCTGAGAAACTTACACAGGCTATATCTATACTGGCACTTTTGTTGGTAAAAGTTCTGTCAATTGGGGTGTGAAAAAACATAAGTTTCACCAATAAAAGTACAGGTGTGGCTAGTGCTAGAAGGCTTTCAGAAAGTCCACATACACTATATCCACTGGATCACCTTTGTCCACATTTGTTGACCTGCTCAAAAGAATTCTAATAGATTGGTGAAGCATGATTTCCCTTTACAAAAGCCCTGTTGACTCTTCAAATCGTGACTCTAACAAATTGTTAGAAACTGTGTCTGAGAATTCTGCTCTTTACTATTAGTTTCAACCAATTTGCCTGGTACTGAAGTTAGGTTTACCAGCTTGTAATTGCCAGGATTGCCTCTGGATCCTTTTTAAAAAAAGGTGTTACATTAACTATGCTCCGGTCATCTCGTAGAGAGGCTCATTTAAGTGATAGGTTAATAGTTCTCCAATTTCATATCTGAAAACTCTTGACACATACCGTTTCATCCTAGTGACTCCTATCATTTAATGTATCAATTTGTTCCAAAAGCACCTCTGTTGATACCTCAATCTGGGCTAATTCCTCAGATGTGTCACTGAAAATGAACACTCAGGTTCCCATACATCCTCTACAGTGAAGACCAATGCAAAGAGTTAATGTAGCTTCTCTGCAACTCTTTTCTTCCTTGAGTGCTTGAATGTCTTGATTGTCCAGTTTGCTCATTTAATTACTGAATAGCATACGTAGACAATGAAACTGCATGTCCAAACGGCATAACCACCCTGAGGCAAATATAGTTTCCTTCAATGTTACTTTTCACATCCACTGTTTTGGATCTTTGTTCTGCATTTTGGCCTCAGAAAACGTGTCAGAGTTCTGAAGATTCCACTAACATACCACACTACTGACTTTACTTGCAGGAACTAGAAGGGCCGCTCTCTCCTAAATGTGGGTAAAAAAGGAAAAGGAACCATGCTATAAAGGGGAACTGCAAGTGGTTCTTCAGAATTGAAAAAAAAATAAAAATAAAGATCTGATCCAAAATTAGCAGCTGCAAATGAGCCCAGTCTTAAGACATGAACAAATACATTTTAAGAGGAATGCACTAACTGGAGATTGGATAATCCAAACTTCACAGATGACCCTATCTTTACAATGGGCTGAGCCAAACTGTGGTAAAGTTTGAATCTGAATTTTGAGGCTGAAACTACAGACATAATGGGCCTGATCCAAAGTCTAATGAAGTCAGTAAAAAGACTAATTCCTTGGATTACATCCTATGAGCGCTCTCTCACCTCAAAAATCAAAGTCACCATGACTGTTAATTGTTGTAGGCCTCTTAGGTGCCAGGATTCCAGGGAGAGGATGTAGAGTTTCTGCTACAAAACCCAAAATGAAGTTTCCACCTCGTCTATTGTCATTTCTCTACTGACAGCTTTTCAGCTGCCTTTGTAACTATATAAAACTAATAGAAAGGCAAGAACTGTTTTAAAAAACAACAAAAAACCAACTTCACCCCTCCTCCCTCAACCTGTAAAATGAGGGGAGAAAAAAAAGTTGGTTTGTACTTTTTATTTAGTTATTTTTGCTTGTTTTCTGATTTTTTTTAAAGTCAAGGAAATAGAATTCTGCTCAACTTTTAAATATGTTAATATTAGAAATGAAGGTCTTGTGTTAATATGTTAATATTAGAAATGAAGGTCTGTGTAGTCTCTTAGAAAAACTCTGGGCGACTGGAGAAAGCAGTAAGTTTATGACATCAACGACATTCGTCAGAGGCAAAAACTTTTATTCAGTGTATTTAAAAACCTTTTAGTGGCATTTTACAACCTATTTCTTTCAGATGTCTGAATTAAGAGCTGGGGGAAAAGTTCTCATTGTTAATGTTAAACATTCACCTTCAATTAAGGGAGGAGCGCATTCATATTTGAGCCCTCTACCTAGTCCTCCAGTAACACCAGGGAACACTTGTACTTGGCATTCCTAATGTTTTTTAAAGTACTACATGTATAGAAAGGAAGCCATCAAGCAGTCTAATTTCCCTACTTAGATATACAGGCATTGTTATTTGCCAAAGGATTGCTATGCCCTTCTGCATCAATTCTCAGGGTAGCCTGTATGTCCTACAATGTATTTGCAATTGCGACTTTGGTCTCTTGCTTATTGAGTCATGAATTATGGACACCTCTGATCAGGAAGCCTCAGGACCCTCCATCCAGAATCTTAGAACCTTCATGGCCACTTGACCCACAAAATTGCAGGGATTCGATTGTTATGAAGTGTACAGAGCTGCAACTAGTGTTTCCCCCACCCCGGCCAATATTTGACTGGGCTGGCTGGTTTTATTATGGATTTGCCAGTTGCCAGAAAAATAAAATTTTATTTGCCTTTTTTTTTAACATGGGTCTAAGATTTACATTATCAGCACGATACACTGAGATATCTAATGTCAAAAGTTTCTGTGTCTAGCTAAAGATGCTGCAATGTTCCCAACTCCAGTTTAATTAAGTGATAACATAGCAAAGCTGTTGAAAATACAGCACACTCTGCCCATCAACATACAAGCACACTGTGCACGTCTGAGAGAGGCTTGAGTCATGCAAGGCGGAAGAAATGTGAGATGTTTTCAGGTTTAGCTATATGTGTTCTCTCTAGATACTATAAGTGGCTGTTGAAGCGAGGAAGTTGCAGAGTGGCCTTGTGGTTGTGATGGGCTTGTCTTGTGGGAGGAGTGCCAATGTTTTTGCATTTCAAAAGGTGGGAACTACTGCCCTGGTAATACAGTTCACCCCTTTCCTGCTGCCACATCCTAAAAAAGCAGTTTAGTGCCAGGATCTCAGAAAAGGACATAGAGTCTCTCCTACAAAGTACAAAATGCAGAAAGCTTCCTCCACAGGCAGAGTCAACACTTCATTTCTCTGCAGACAGCTTTTTAACCGCCTTTGTAACTAAATCACGTTACTGTAGCATGGGCATGTCTCCTGCACTAGGCATGGGGAATACCACAGTAATATTATATAGTTATCAGAAGGTAGCACTGGGGAAATTGTAAGGGTGATCCTTGTAAGTAAGCAGTTTGCTTAGATACAGAATCCAGTTTAGGCCAGCTCAGAAAAGTAATAGTTCATCAACTTGCTTGTTTTTCCCTCCTCTTCTTCTCTTTACTGGGAAGCAAAGAGTGGTTTATTTTTAAGTGAATGCATGTTAACTAGATTCACTGTGGGCAGCAAGGCAGAAATGGAAGGGACTTAAACTGCTTTTACTAAATTCCAATCGGTTACCCCTGTGTAAAGCCAGCCACAGCAACAAGGTTGCAGAAGTGTAACTAACAGCCTGCGGATCCCGCCTTACTTGTGGCCAAGTGCAAGGAGAGAACCAAGCATGACATTTGGAGCACAAGCTAAGTTTGCTGGGATGGCATTTTAAAACACCAAAAAGCAAACACATTGTGCGTAGTAAACACAGCACATTTCATAGGGAGAATAAACATGAAGCCCCACAGTTCCATTTTTGAAGAATCACTTTTCAGAGAAGAAAAGCACTTAATTGCCTCATTTCTTATTTGCATCTATAATTTACTAGTTTAAAAGATCGAAAGAACATTTTAGGTAACTGCATGGTCTTCTCAGAACAGTAATTTTAAACAACCAGAAAACATCAGTTCTTAACAGATGGGCTCGTGCTGCAAAATTCAGATTCTGAAAAACCCCAAAGTTCAATATTTTAGTTTGCCCTATTTGCAGAATTAAGACCCTGGAATCAAATGTCCCAGAAACGATGTGTGTTTGGATCTACAAGTTTGTGTTGGGCCATGCTCTAGTTTAAACACATTCAGCCTTATACACTAATGCTAATAATTGCACAAGTTTTCTTCCCTCGGTCTTCCCCCACTATATTTTTGTACATGAAACAGAAGAATTACACATTGCCATAATGCCAAAGGATAGGCAAAGTTTGGACGCTGGATACTTTAAAGGGTATAAAAATGCATACAATTATTCAAATGCAGACTTAAATCACAGAGCTGGGCCAACCTAAATGCACTGTTAGACACTACAACACTCTTTCGCCTCTCAGTAAACCATTCCTTCATGGGTTTGTTGCTGTGTGGCTAAAAATCTTTAGACAGAAGTATGAGGGTGACTGCCAGTTTCGTTCACCCGGTAACAGATGATGCATCACTGACACAGACCTGCTGGGCCAATCAGAAAAATCACTGTGGTGGTAAATAGGTCAGAAGTAGAGTACACTAACAGAGATGGAGGAGGGGAGCAGGTTGCTTTTCTATGTGGGTTAGAAGACGAGAGAGCGTCTCCTCTCATTTAGGAGAGACCTGAATTGAAGGCTCTGATACTGCACTAAATCACTATTCGTTCAATAAACTGGTGCCCTTCAGAATCCAGATCAGTTCCTCTCCTATCAATAGCCCTGAGCCTTGCATCATTGTGACTTTCTCATGTTAGGCAAAAAGACCCACCACACAGCTCCTGTCAATGCTAGGCAAGGACGCTGGTGATCTCTGGTTAGGAAAAGGACTGCTGAAGAGCTATGTGCCTCCATGTCTCCAGGAGTTGAGGGCACTTGCAGCCTGGGGAGTTCTGAGTCCAAACTCTGAGATCACCCTCCCCCCCCCAAATAAAATCATGTGCCAACGTGATACACTGACAGTTCCTCCAGTGTATTATCTCATCCTCACTGTCTTTGCACATGTCCAGGGCAGGGCCGGCGACAGAAATTTTGGGCCCCCCTACTCCAATCATTTGGGGGGCCCCCAGCCTATTCTCCTTCCCCCCCTGCCTGATCCAGCCCACCCAACCTAATCTCCTCCCCCAGCCTAACCTCCTCCCCTCCCCACCCATCCCTGCCTGGCCCACCCTGCTGTTGGGGGTGATCTTCCTTTACCCCCGCCCAGCCTCCCCCCATCTAACCGCCTTCCCTCCCCCACCCCTGCCTGGCCCGGCTCATCCCACCGAACCTAACCTCCTCCCCCCTCCCATTCCCAACCCAGCCTCCTGCCCCCATGCCTGACCCGCCCAGCTCAGCCTCCCCCCGACCCAAACCTCCTTCCCTCCCGCACCCACGCCTCGCCCACCCCATCCAGCCTAGTCTCCTGCCCCCCTCCCCGCCTGCCCAGCCTGGCCTCCCCGCCGGCTACCAGACATAACTGGGGTGGGGGTGCGACCCAGCGGCAGCCGCAGAGTCGCTCCCGGCTGCCGGCTCTGGTGAGCTTGGCGCTCCGCAGCTGCCCCGCCTCCCCCTGCTGGGCTGCATTGGCTCCTGGCCCCGGGTCTCCCCAGCCCCGCTCACTGGCCCCCCGCCCCCGCGGAGCGGCGCTCGCTCTCCGATCGCTCCTCCGAGAGGCCCGGCGACAAGGGGACGACGACTACGAGTACAGCTGTGTACCGGGCCCCGGACTTAAGGGGACCCCCCTTAAGTCTGGGGCCCGGTACAGCTGTACCCGTAGTACCCCCGTGCCGTCGGCCCTGGTCCGGGGTTTGCCACCACCAGGACTTCATCAACAGGTTTGCTATATTACTATTCAATATTCGTATTGCAGTGGGTCTCAGTCAGGTCATGGCATAAGTGTGCTAGACAATGTACAGACATAAAATCACGTGTGGCTACTTGTCAATTGTTATGACAGAAAATCAACACAAAATAACATTTTTTGTGTCCCAACATGATGATGTTGCACCATGTTGCAGAGTTATCACAATGACAGTTCCTAATTAAAAGAGCTTAGGAGAGTCTCTGAGGATGCCCTAAAATCTAGTAAGAAACTGACATATTTCAAGCAAAGAAAAATTTTGTATTCACCGGAAACAAGCATGAAGATTTTCAGATCAAGAAGAAAGAGTATGATTTGTATCAAATACAGTGAGAACCAAACAAGTTCACACTGAGAATCCACAAATCTTTAAAGCCAGCCTTCTCCAAGCAGAGCCACTGGTTTCTTCACTCGTGTTTCTGATGTCAGTATGCTTAGACATTCAACTTTTAGCCTGTAAGATTACCTTCCAGCCCACTGTTCAAATAACGTTCATTATACAGTGAAGTGCAGGGTTTTTTTTAATTGTGCGAGTTCATCTATTTGCAGATTCTCAGTTTAGTACCGTAATTAGCAGTGAGTTTCCCAACTTATTAGTATGAATTACCAAGGTTCTTCTGCGCTGCAGTTTTAAAGCAGCCATGCATTTCACTAGCCTTAGACATTCAATAATGGAAGAGTTGTTTGAGTTTTGTTTATTGTCCAAGGTGGAAGGACATCCTTAAGGTCCTAGATGTCAGTGAAACTCTCTTACTTGGATACACTTTGCTGTGCTGGACAGGTCAGATCCGCCTACTGTAAATCATGGCTTTATGGGAGTCTTCAAACTGAATCTCTACAGGCTTTAGAAAGCATTCTTTCAGCTTTGATCAGAAGTGCAAAGGATCAAAGAACCAAGTGGTTGTCCAGTTGATTTGGGTAGAACACCCATGAATTACTATCACAAACTGATTTTGTAGACAATACGTCGTCAGAGAAACCTGATTATATTCTGTGATGAGATTACAAGTTTGATTGAAATAAGTAACTTGATGTAACGTACTTAGATTTTGTAAGATGTTTGACTTAGTACTGCACAGCATTCTGATTAAAAAAATGGCAGCATACAATATCAACGGGAGTACACGTTAAGTGGATTAAGAACTAGCTAATTGACAGATCTCAGAAAGTAGTTGTCAGTAGGGAATTGACAATGAACGGGGGTGTTTTTAGCAGGGTTCCATGGGGAACTGTACTAAGCCTGAAGCTATTCAACATGTTCATCAATGATGTGGAAGTAAATATATATTCACTGCTGATAGAATTGGTAGATAACACAAAGATTGGCAGAGTGGTAAAATAATGATGAGAACTGAGCAGTCATACAGAGTAATCTGGATCATTTGGTAACCTGGGATTATTCAAACAAAATGCATTTTCATACTGCCAAATGCCTACTACTTCATCTAGGAACAAGGAACGCAGGCTATATCTACAGAATGTGGGGAACTGTATCCTGGAAAGTAAGGATTCTGAAAAATATTTAGAGGTCAGAGTGGACAAGCAAGTGAATATGAGCTGCCAATGTGATGCTGTGGCAAAAAGAGCTACTGTTATCCTTAGAGGGGAACAGTGAGTAGGAGCAGGGAGCTGAATTACCTCTGTATATGGCACTGGTGAGATCAATACTGGAATACTGCTGTGGAGAATGAGGGAGCTCTCTATACTATTTTTTATTAATCATATTTACCTCAATATTCTGTATGTCTGAATGGAGTTACCACAAAAGAAGGCTACTAGGGGGCTACTAGGAAATACAGGCTACTAGGAAATACAGTAGAACAATGATGGATAGTAAGTGTGTCCAACACAAATACCAACAGTCCTTAAGGAAACAGTGGGGGAGCCATTAATTTGAAAATGTCCACCTACCTGGCTCCAGTCTGATTAGAAGGTTTATTTTTTTCCCCAAGCCTGAGCCTAAGATCAAGGGGAAACAAAACCATTAAAAAAATCCTGCCTAGAGAGGATGAGGATGGGGAGTCAACAGCCATTGCTGTCAGTGAGTCTCTAGTCCCAAGGCGAACGGTAGAGACTCCATCTCCTAATGTTCTCAGATCAAGACTGAATGCCTCTTTGGATAGAATGGTTTAGTCAGAATCGAGTTACGGGGCTCTATAAAGACTTGTAATTTCATGGCCAATGATACATGGGTCAGACTACATGATCTAATGGTCTGTTCTGGTCTTAAATGCTATGAATTTATGAACCTGGAGGAGCCCTTGAGGCAGAACTTCCCTCTCACCCTAGATCTTGGCTGAGACTCACTGGTGGGATAGTATATGGAAAGCTTGCATGCAACTGCTTATGTGCAGCAGACTTCAGTTGCCAGGGTTATCAATCCATTAGTGTTCTGGACGGCTAAAACCATATGAATTTTTTTAAAATTACAATGCAAATTATACGTAAATCTTTTTTCCCCCAAGATCAACTTGCCTTATCAACATGCATCATCGTATAAGCAAACAATATACATACAGCATCGAGCACTTTGTACCAACACAAGCCCAATAGCCATGGTTTTCAAATTAATCACGAAAATATTTCTACTGTAAAGAAGCAAATTTAAAAACACCCCAACCCCCACCCAACAAAGAATCAAAATAAAAATAAAACAGGCTACTAGTATGTACTCAGAATGGCCCTAATTTGCAGAAGTGACCACTAGTACTGGATGTGTCACTTTTTAGGTGATGAACATCCATGATTCCCATATGAACATCAGGTCCTCGCTGTCTCAAACTGCACACCCAAAAAGTGAGGCAATCCAATCTCAAGCAGCCAAAAGGAGGGCGGGAAAAGGAAGCTATGCGGCATCATTTAAAGAGCAATGAACTAATTTAACTGTTGTTACAGTAACAGCTTGCTTAGGGAACTCAAGATGCAAAATCAGTGAACGTTTCACTTGACTGCATACAAGCCAAACCTGCAATCGTTACCCAAATAATGTACTTTTAGACATCTGAGTTACAGTAAACATGTCTAGAAAGGGCTGAAAGGGGATCTTTCTGATGCTATTGGGTCAGCCAAATGATTTCACAGTTGTTTGTTTTGGCCTCCGCTTTATTCAAAACTGTGAACATCTGTATAAACCACTTGCTGAGGGCAACACACTGGGATATGCAACTAAAACCAAAGTAACCAGCTTAAATGGCAGCTACCTTTTGGAAACATAGCTACTGTAGAGGTAGAGGGGAAGGAGGATGTAAAACTTTGCCTGCAACTGATTACTCAGGGGTTTGCATCCACTGATGCATTCTAATGGATTTCCTGCTTTGAGACCTTCCATTCAGGTAAAGGTGCCTGCCAATACATGCAGATTTTCATGATATTCCTTGCTCCAGGTTGAAGGGCAGAAATTGATCAGTTAACATTTAAGACAGTTTGCTGTGTTGTTGAAACCTCCTAACAATGCTGACAGTGTACGATTTTGAAATGGGTGGTGTCAGAGCTCCTTTCTTCAAATCCCAGAATAAAATGTTTTGTTAGAATTCAGCCTGCCATCAATCCACAACAGCACAAGGTAAGAAAAAAAACATTAGAAAAAGTAAAGCTGAGGAGAGATTCTGACTCATTTAAGTGCCTAAATTGGCTCTATGGCAAAACTCAGTGAAAGCAGGGGAGGTAGAAATTATAGTAACCAGAGATTGCATTATGTATCTTCGAGCAGCTAAGTAGTGCAGATATCATGGTGATAGGAACCACAGAAATACCCATACATAATTAACAACATAGCTATGCTGCAAATTTCATAGATATTGTCCAGTGTCACGCACTAAGTAGTCATTAACCTACAGTAGTAATCTGGTGTCATTCAGATGGGATGTAGAAAAAAGGGGAGATGCAGGCCTTAAAAAAAAAAAAAAAAAAGCATCTACTTCCAGTAGAATTTCTCTCTACCATCCAAAAGATGCCAAGTCATCTGCTAAACATGAGATCCTTGGATGTATATACAAATGAATCTCAAGTAGGATGAGGGAGTTTGGATTCCCTCTGCCTTTGGCAATGGTGGGACCACTGCTGGAATACTGTGTCCAATTCTGGTGTCCACAATTCAAGAAGGATGTTGATAAATTGGAGACTGGACAGAGAAGAGCAACAAAAAGGATTAAAGGATTGGAAAACATGCCTTACAGTGAAAGGCAAGTAGATCAATCTATCTGGAATATCAAAGAGAAAATTAAAGGAGCGACTTGGTCACAGTCTGTAGGTATGTATAGGGGGAATAGAAATTTGATAATAGAAGGCTTTTCAATATAGCAGAAAAAGGGCAATGACAAGAACCAATGGCAGGAAGTTGAAACTATACACATTCAGGGTATGTCTTCACTACCCGGCGGGTAGTGATCGATCTTTTGGCGATTGATTTATCACGTTTCATCAAGACATGATAAATTGATCACCAACAGCGCTCCCGGTAGACTCCGGTAACTCCAGCTCGCCGAAAGGCGCAAGCTAAAGTCGACAGGGGAGCACGCTGCCGACCGCTGCGAGGACGGCAGGTAAGTCAGCTGAAGATGCGCTGACTTCAGCTACGTTATTCACCTAGCTGAAGCTGCGTATCTTCGGTCGACCCCTCCCCCTAGGGTAGACCAGCCCCCAGAGTGGAAATAAAGTTACAATTTAACAACAGTGATGGCAATTAACCTTTAGAACAATTTACCAAAGGTGGTGGTAGATTTTCCATCACTGGAAATTTTTAAGTCAAGGTTGAATGTTTTGCTAAAAGATATGCTCTAGCACAAGCACAGCTATTGGATTTGAAGCAGGAATTAATACAAGAAAATTGTGCAGCCTGTGTTATACAGGAGGTCAGACTAGACGAGCACTATGGGCCTTAATATCTAGGAATCTCCCCATCTGAGATGGAGGGAAAAATTCCAGGCTGGGTGACCTCCTACAGCAAATGATAATCTGTAGCCACCTTTCTGATAATAATCCATCTGACACTGGATGTAAAACTACCTTTTCTTTATCAAAGACTAAAAATAAAGAGAAGTAGGAGAGGGATGCTATTCTTCTGGCTGACGTGACAGTCACTAGAAAAACAACTTTCAAGGACAAATAGAGTGATGTGTTGGCTAAAAAAAACCCTGGCTCATAGAGACAGATCTGTACCATGTATCTAAGAATCTGTACCATGGTAAATCAAGTCCTTAAACCTTGCATTGCTGCCTGCTCTAAGGAAGTGATCAGCCAACTCATGGGAAACACAAAGGTACAACCAGCTGAAGAATGGCCAACCACCAGTTTAAGAAGGACTTCCATGATAAAATGAATTAAGAGGAGAAATGGTCCAGGTCTTACAGTCGATGTTAAATGCTTTAGATTTGCATGCATTCACCATTTCAAAACCTTCTCTTGATAGCCACAGAGTCAGGGAGGTAGCCGTGTTAGTCTGGAATAGCAGAGGTAACAAAGTCCTGTGGCACCTTAAAGACTAACTATAAAGTTTTGAAGCATGAGCTTTCGTGGGCTAATACCCACTTCGTCGGATGCAAGCAGTGGACGAAGTGGGTATTAGCCCACGAAAGCTCATGCTTCAAAACTTTATAGTTAGTCTTTAAGGTGCCACAGGACTTTGTTACCTTTGATAGCCACAGTTCTTCATCAACTCTGGCTCATGAGTCAGTTCAATTGCTCAAGTAACATGTAAGGCAGTGGCCATTGGCAAGGCTATGTTTTAGTCATGGGTATTTTTAGTAAACGTCATGGCACGATCACGGCCCACGAACTGTCCATGACTTTCACTAAAAATACTTGTGACTAAAACTTGGGGGGGATAAGGGGAGAGAAGAGCTGCCCTGGGGCCCCACAGGTCCTGGGGGGAGGGCAGCCTGGGTGCTGGGGGGGGGAGGGGGAAAGAGGCAGGCAGCGGCACATGACCCAGGACCCCAGCTGGTGCTGAGGGCAGTTTGACAGGACTGGCAGGTTGCCTAGTTGGCTCCACTCCTCCCCCCCCCCCCCACAGCAGAATTTAGGTGCAGGAAGGGGCAGGGGACTGGGGCACAGGATGGGGTGAGATGGGCTCTGGGCGGTGCTTACCTAGAGGGCGCCCTGGAAGCGGCAACATCCTCCTCGCTCAGCTGCTAGGCAGAGGTATGGCTAGGCAGTTCTGTGCCACAACCTCCTCCCACCTCCCACACCCTTATGCGGGAGAGGGAGGGGCAAGACTGCCCCAGCAGCGGCCAGTGCACCATCAACAGAGAGGAGAGGAGACTAGACACATTTTCCTCCCCTTCTTATACCCCAACCCTTGTGTGCTGGAAACATCCTTGATGGGTCATGTGGGCAGGCAGTTCAACAGCATACATGAGCTCCAAACCGTCTTTCAGATGAATTGTAAATTTCTTGTTTAAAACTCCCCTGCTGGTGAATTGCCGATTAAGCAGATAATGGCTCCTTAGCACTTTGCTGGCATGCCAGTGTGTCTTCATTTTGGAGGAATTGGTTTATCGGTGTTACTGAAATATGTTGTAATCCTGGGTAACAATCATACAGCAAAATCTCAATTTCCCATGCAGTGTTGTTACACACATTTCAACAGGATAGGGATTATATTCAGCATATTATGAGTTTTCAAATGATCTCACAAGATATACTTTGTACAAAATATAACCATATAAAAGTGGTGAACATAGGGCACTGGGTGTTACATGGGGTACAGGGTATCAATGTCCCAAGAAGTCTGAAAGCCATGAAAATGCCAAAGACTTGTCCCTCCTGATTTACTCCAGATCTTGATGAATGAGGACCATGATTAGCTCAGGTTGACGACCCTGCTAACAGAAGCTATTCTACTTGTATTTCCTTAGCACCAATAGCATGTCCAGATTTGTTTACAATCTAAAAGAAACATAGATTCATAGAAGTATAGAACTGGAAGGGACCTTGATAAGTCATCGACGAGGTAGCACTGGGAGAGACTCCGAGAACTAGCAATGTGGTTTGTTTGTACAAGTGGGAGGGCAATGGCATTATGTTTCTGCATGATATAGAGTGTGTACCCTTATGGAACAAACAGATTCCCCAGGAGGGAATTAAATTAAGGGAAGTCTTACACTGGTTCCCGAGTTTCAACTAGATCCTCTAGGAACTCTCTAAAGCTAAACAAACAACAACATTTTTCCAAGGGAAGCGGCAGCATGGACAAAAGCATGAAGATAAGAGTGGGACTAGAAACTAACTCTTATGTTTGGAGACCAGGATACCTACAGCATTACAGCCTCACCTTGCCATTCTCCATCTTGAAAGGTCCTTCCCAAGGAGAATCAAGAACAGCTGGGAATAGGAGTCGGAGTCATTCATTTCACTGTGCAACTACTGAGTGCAGTGCACATGAAAAGGTTTTAACCAAGCTGTCTAATTTTGTGACTACATAACCATTGTTGTGAGTGCTGTCTCAACACGACTAGTCCAAGAGCTCTCATTTAGGTTATGTGCTTTGTCATCCCAAGATGGTTCCTGCAGTGGACCTCTCCAGCTAAGATTGCCTCTTTCTTACTAGCTGAGCGATGGCTGTGCAGACTTGGGACTGACACCTCATCTTCTAATTGGCTCATATGGAAAATGACTATACTTTACAAAGCTCATGAACTTACAAGTGCATCTGCACTACAATGCCATCCTCCAAGAGCTTCCTCCACATCATCTGTTTCAGCAATTTGCTCTCTGGAATAACTATACTTTGCACAGCTGTTAACACTTTCTATCTGAGGATCTCAACCACTTCACATCTATTAATTTTAACAACCACTATGATGCAATTATGTACTTTTATCTCCATTGCACAGTTTGGGAAATTGAGGCACAAAGGGATTAAATGATAACTTGCTCAAAGTCTCACTATGAGTAACAAAAGCTAGGAAAAGAACCTACAAGTCTTAACTTTCAGTCTCGTCCTCTAATAAATCACTAGACAGCATTCTCTCCAAATGTTAAAATGACAGAATGTTAACAAAATGAAAACAGAAATGTGCCACACCTCTGATCTGGAAAGCCCAACATACTGGCCAATAAAAAACCCTTACCTTTTTCCAATGATGTGTTTGAACATGAGAATGAAGAAGAAGAAGAATGAAGAAGAAGAAGGAAAAGAAGCAGCAGCAGCAGCCACCTTCCTATTTGTGCACACAAAAAGTTGTACAGTATGTCACCTAGAATTTCATCTCTCACCAGAAGAGTGTAAATACTGCTCTTAGGATTCTACTGCCAAACAACTAAAAACATCTTCTGCATGAGATTCACAGCACTCAGTTTTCCAAGATGGCCAGTGATGTACAGCACATACCTGGGAGCAGCAAGTCATTTTAAAATGCAGATTATCCTTTGGGGGCAATGAGGACATACTGAAAATTGGTGCTCTAAGATCCATCTCTTTTACCTATTAATGGAGGATTTACAAAGGGTCAAGATGTGCACCCCCAATTGTTACTTGCTGCCCTTTCTGCTCAACTTTAGCTGCGAATAGCTTTACAAACTGAATGTGATGAAACAGGCTGGCACAAAATCGGGAGATTAAAGACAGTATTTCAACACTAGCTTTCAGTGTTTTCAGTTTAGAATACAGTCCCTACTGAAAAATATACACACACTCAAAATGTTACAGCATCTAATATACACAGTTACACATAAATAAAAATATCTATTCATTACATGATGACTTGATATTTTTCCACCCACCGGACCCTGCCTCGTACAGTGCACAGAACTGGTGCTCAGGGGGCAGAATTAAGGTTAAACTGACAACTGCAAATCCAGCATTTCCTAATTTTTCAGTGCTTAACTTTGCAACCTAAAATAATATTATTTTAACCGTTTTTGTGCATGTCTGAATATACATATCTCCAGAAATTCTCTCACACAGAATGTGAATTTAACACACAGGTTAAACCAAAAAACACTACTGCCAACATTCAGCTACAAACATCGTCCTGCTGTACACAACAATCTCTCATAGGCCCATAAAGATAAATTGCACAACACACAAAATACAAACTTGCAATTACAAAAGTAAAGTCCAATTTCACTGAAATCAGTGTTGCTGCACCAATTGACACCAAGAGAACTTGGCCATATATAAATCAGATCGGTCTTTGAACAGATACCAGATACCATCTTTTTTCCTTTATCTTTCTAAATGTCTGTTTTCAGCTCCTGACTCAGACAAAATTAAACCTTGAACTGTAGACACAGACAGCACCTAACAGACCTTTATACTCTTTGCTTAACAAGGAAAAAGTGTTTTGACTTGTAGCAGTCTCATGTAAGCAGTTTTTTTTTTTTTTTTTTTAAATAGTACACTGGCATTGCCTGCTACCAAAAAGAGATAAACACACGTAGTAGCAGACATGGGACTTTCACTTTTGGGACTGGAGACACGTAAATAGATCCCAAAGGTAGACTTTGTTTCTAGGTGTGAGGATGCCATGTTCCTGTGGCTGTATGCATAACAGTTTTGCACAGCGTAGAACTGTGCAAAGAACGGAGCAAGGCATTCTTAAGAGAGTGTTCCATTTTCCTTCCAACGTTTCCTCATAACTGGTGTAAAACCCAACCAGAATTAAATCAGGAGCAAAAGAAATTTTAAGTCCACCCACAACATTTCAGAGATTTGTGAGCTCTCAAAGGGACACCACCAACTTGAAATCAGTCACTTTTCAAAAATGAGTTTCAAGTGCCTGAGTCACGTGCCACTGAACCTTGCTGCCAGATTTTGTAATTTACTGGGCTTTTAAAATGTTTTTTTCCTTCCTCTTACAGTGTGAATTACACAAACAGAAGAAGAAACTGATTAATTGATCACAGAGAGTGACTCAGACTATGGCAGCACTTTTGTCCTAAATGCACAAAGCAAAAAAAAACAGTGTAGAAAAAATTCCTCTCTAATCTCTTTCATTTACACGAATCTTAAGTGTGTCCTGCAACAACAGTAAGTAAGCATGAAGCAATATTATTTTTAAGCTGATGGCGTCCTTTTAGTGAACATTTAGCTTAGTGCAGGGGTTTTCATGACAAATATTTGGTGGCCTCAGAGTGTGGCCAGCTGCTCTGACAATTTTTCCTAAAATACTTAAGTAACTTTAGGAAAAACAAATAAATATGATATATGCACATCAAAATCATTGTAATTTATTTACTGATCACTAGTAAGTCTGCTGCTGTGAAAAGTGATATTCGTATGTTTGTTAATATTTTTCACAGCTTCTCAGCTAGCTTCTAAGTCTGCTGTGAAGAGTGATATCAACAAACATACAAGTATCTCTTTTCACAACAGACTTACTTGGCCCTGGCAAGCATGGGGACAAATTAAGCCCTGGATGGGGAGGTGGATGGATTGGCTGCAGGGGACAGGGGTGGAGAAGGCAGTGGGGAGCCGGGACCTGGCCCCAGAAAGGAGCTTGAAGCTCTGGAACCATTGCCCAAAGCCAGGAGATGGGACCAGAGCCCAAAGCCCCACAATCAGTGCCTAGGAATGGAGTGCGAAGCCTGATGACCCATGACCAGAGCCTGCCACCCCGCTACCCTAGGGCCGAAGCCTGAGCCCCACACCACCCGGGAAGGTGGAGAACTCACAGGCTTCCTGCTCCTCCAGCATTGTGCCACAGGTGTCTCCAGAGAAGGGCAGGGCCGGGCCCAACCCCTGCTGGCAGCCCCAGCAACCAACACCGAGGCGGTACATCCAGGAACATCAGGAAGAGGGAGGGGAAGCTGCTTTGCCCCCCAATCACTGCCCATGCCCATGAGGCTGTGGCCACAAGAAAAGCCCTGGGTGGCCGCATGCAGCCACAGTGGCAGCATTTGAGAAACGCTGGCCTAGTGGCTGATAAAATCATTGTGAAGCTTGTCTAGTTAGGGCCTGGATCCTGCAAAGAACTCACACCTGGATGAAACCCCAGTAACTTCAATGGGGCTCTCATGAGCCTATGGGTGTGTCCACAGGCAGCTCATTGCAGGAAGAGGGTCTAAGAGACCTTAAAGAATTGGCAATGGCACTTCATAATATAAGCCAAAATTATTTGTATGATTTAATGGATCCATATTGTAACACGCCTGTGTGTGTACATGCACGCGCTTGTGCGTGTCTCAGTAGACAGACGTGTTGCTGTAGTTAAGTAGCACCACAGTTTCCATAATAGAACAATATTTTTCCAAGGTATGTAACTCAGCTAAGTGTGTTTCAATTTGTTCAAGTAAAGTGCATTTCTCATTAACACCAGATAGAGAAGATTATGAGTTAATAAGCAAGGGAGGCAGCTTATAGCTCCAATTTAATGCAACAGCTACAGGTCAGAGACCCTAGCACAAACAAGTAATTAACTACACTTTCTGGGTTTCGAGGCACTAAGCAAAGAATCCAGAAAAAAGCAGCAGATGAAATAAAACTAAAGACCATGAACAAACGAGTCTGATCACATGAAAACATCAATAGCTGAGACTTTGAAGCCTTTTCCACATGCAACAGTTGCTGCATCAATTGTCATTAGGTCTTGTAATTATTACTGATAAAAATGGACTCTTTCGGTCTTTTCTCCTTCTAATCCTCTTCAAAACCTACTTCCTTCAGCGTGCCTTCCATAATTCATCTCCACTTAGAACCCATCTGCTCACTTCCTCCCTCCCCATGCAGTATACAATTCAAAATAAACACGAAGCAGAATAAAATTATTCTATGTGAATTCTTTGTAGATAATGCTTAGGCCAGAGCAGTTTCCCCATCTCCCTGTTTTCTGTGGTCTCCTCTCTTCCTTAGTCCGCTGTCATTCTTGTTGGCTTTCTGGCAAGCAGAGTGGGCTAATGATTAAAATCCAAGATTGGGAGTCTGGAGTCCTGGTTTCTAATCCATCTCTAACTCAGAAGACCGTGTTAAATTAGGAAGGTCACTTGGCCATTCTTTGCTTTACATTTCCCCATCTTCAAAATAGGAGTAAGACTTACCTAACCTCCCGGGGAGGGTGTGAGACTCAAGTCAGTTAGGCCCTGATCCCGCAGTCAGATCCCTGTAAGTGGACCTTTGGCTACAACGTGGTTCTGCACCAGCACAAGGATCATGCCCCTGCAGACCTGACTGCAGAATTGGCGGGTATACGTACACAGGTATTAAGGACCTGCAGCATGGCCACGGCTGGCGTGGGTCAGCTACTTGGGTGTGCAGGGCACGGGCTCGCAGGGCTAAAAATTACTGAACGTCTACGGAGTGATTTTTTCAGCTCAAAGCCTGAACCCCCTGAGCCAGCTGTAGGTTTTTTATCTCTGTGTAGACATATCCAGGGTGTTTATGATGCCTTGGATCTGTTGAGATCTGTTCATAGAAAGTTATAAGTGAATTCTAAGTACCACTGTCTAATTCAGATAAGTCAGACACGAACTGCAAAGCACCATGCCCATCATGGGTTTGATATGAACAACAACAATAGTCATCATAAAAAAGCAAATAAAAAAAAAGAGTTGTAAACAGGAAACAGACAAAAAAATAGGTATCCTGGTCAGTGCCTTAGTGAAGCTTGTGGTCCTGTGAGCGCATGTTGGAGGGAAGGAGACTCTTTCTTGTCTCTTGTCCTTTGCTAGTCAGACCTCTACTCTGGTATGTTTACCTGCAATTCAAGCTAAATATAATCTGAGCAGGAGTAAATCAGGCACATAAAAAATGTGTCGAAGTCAGCCCAAGTGAAATATGAAAATCTAACATGAAATTTGAATACCAAATATGAAAATACCAGGTTCTTGCAAATTCCACAGATATAGACTAATCTTATGGATTACCACATTATGACTGCAGGAGCACAATTCAGAAAGCTGTTACAATCATCTTAATCCCTGAACAGTTTCTAAAACTTTGTTTCCTAGGCCACCTATGATAATGCAGAGATTTCAGAAAATGAAACATTTTTCCATCTGATAACCATACGTGTACACGTCCAGGTGTCACCAACACAGACTGACAGGATGTCTTCGTTGACTCATCAGACAGGATAAGTGTCTGAGATGGGGTATACAAACACTACACTGGGCTGAAGGGGTTAAAAAGCAATAGGTAATGGGCATATTACCTCTCTGGGCCTGCCAAACATGCTCGATTAGAGGAGCAGGTTACAAGGAGGTCAGAAGCCCAGGCGAAGGGGGGTAGACAGGCTGCAGGAGAGAAGAAGCCTTTTCCAGGAAGTCAGACAGAAAGTTGAGCCTAAGAGGGCACCACAGAGCAAGTAAGGCCCACAGGCAGTGCCTTCGCCAACCATGCCCCCTTTTGAGAAGAGAAGAGAAGATTACTCACCATATGCACAAACTGCAGTCCTTCGAGATGTGTCCCTCTATGGGTGCTCCCCTTCAAGTTACTTCAGGCATGCGTGTGTCTCTCAAGCCTTTGATCAGTGTTTTGCTGTTAGCGGTGTTCATTCAGCCCATGCATGCAAGCTATACAACCTCATGCTGCACCCTGAGGGCCATAGGGCTGTACAGGTGAGCTGCCCTCAGTTCTTTATCTGAATGACCAACAAGAACAGTCTGAAGCAGAGAGGAAAGAAAGCCAGTAGAGGAGCACCCCTAGGGACATACATCTCGAAGAACCACTGTCACAACACAAGGTGAGTAATCTTTTCTTCTTCAAGTAGCATCTCTATGGGTAGTCCACTTCAGAGGACTCCTGAATAGTATCCTCACAGGGAGGAGGGAGCTTTTGGAAATAAGTCTAAGCCCTGGTCTACACTACGAGGTTAGGTTCAATTTAGCTGTGCTAAATAGATTTTATAATCTGCATCTACACAACCAACCATGTTCCAATGACCTAAAGGGCTCTTAAAATCGACTACTGTACTCCTCCCCGGTGAGGGGAATAGCGCTAAAATCGACCTTGTTGGGTCAAATTTGGGGTGGTGCATATGCAATTTGATAGTATTGGCTTCTGGGAGCTATCCCAGAGTGTTCCAATGTGATTGCTCTGGACAGCGCTTTCAACTCCGATGCACTAGCCAGATACACAGGAAAAACCCTGGAAAATTTTGAATTTCATTTCCTGTTTGGTCAGCGTGTCAAGCTCAGCAGCACAGGTGACCATGCAGTCCCAGAATCACAAAAGAGCTCCAGCATGGACCGAACAGGAGACACTGGATCGGATTGCTGCATGGGGAGAAGAATCTGCGCAAGCTGAACTCCGATCAAAAAAGAAGAAATGTTAATATATGTCAAAATTGCACTGGGCATGTCGGAGAGAGGCTACAACAGGGACACACAGCAGTGTCAAGTGAAAGTTAAGGAGCTCAGACAAGCCTACCAAAAGACAAAAGAGGCAAACGGTCGCTCTGGGTCAGAGCCCCAGACATGCCACTTCTTATGATCAGCTGCATGGCATTCTGAAGGGGGGGTGGGGGGGATACCCTACCACTACCCCACCATTGTCCGTGGACACCTGCAAAGGTGGAGTCTCATGCAACAGGGAGGAGGAAGGAGGAGGAGAATGCACAGCAGGCAAGTGGAGAATCCGCTCTCCCCAGCAGCCAAGACCTTTTCATCACTCTGGAGACAACACCCTCCCGCAAGGCAGGTTCCCGGACCCTGAAGCCAGAGAAGGAACTTCTGGTGAGTGCACCTTTGTAAATACAAGACAGGTTTTTAAAGCAATTGTGTTAAATGTTTGATTTGGGCTGAAGACTTAGGATGCATTCGCGGCCAGTACAGCTACTGGAAAAGTCTGTTAACCTGTCTGGGGATGGAGCAGAAATCCTCCAGAGACATCTCCATGAAGCTCTCCTGGAGGATCTGAAAGCCTTTGCAGAAGGTGTCTAGGGAGGGCTGCCTTATTCTGGCCTCCACAGTAGGACACTTTACCATGCCAAGCAAGTAGTCTGGAATAATTGCAGCACAAAGCATCGCAGCGAACGGTCCTGGGGTTTGGTCACATTCAAGCAACATTCGTTCTTTCTCTCTTTGTGTTAGCCTCAGGAGAGTGGTATCATTCATAGTCACCTTTCATCTAGGGCAGGGGTGTCCAAGCCACATTTGGCCCACCAGACCGCCCTGTCCTTGAGATCCCAGCCAGCGAAGTTCCCCCCCAGCCCCTCCCCACCTCTCCTGGAGCCACACCGCTGCACCGGCAGCACTCTAGGGGGTGAGGCTGCGTGCTCCTGCGGGGCAGTGTGTCTGGCTCTGCGCGGCTGACAGACACACTGCTCTGAGCAGCATGGTAAGGGGGCAAGGGCTAGGAGGGTTGGATGAGGGGCAGGGAGTCCTGGGGGGCAGTCAGGGAGCACTCAGGCAGGGCAGAGGTGTGTGTGTGTGGGGGGGGGGGGAACAGCAGGGTTGGATAGGACGTGGGCCTCCCGGAGGGGTCTGCCAGGGGGCAAGGGGATGGATAGGGGGTGGGTTCGGGGGGGGGGTAGTTAGGATGTGGGGTCTCTGGAGGGGGTGGTCAGAGGACAAGGAGCAGGGGCGGGCTGGATGGGGGGGCAGTCTGGAGACGGGAAGTGGGGGGGCAGTCAGGAGACGGGAAGTGGAAGGGGGTCGGATAGGGGGCAGGGCCAGGCTGTTTGGGGAGGCACAGCCTTCCCTACCTGGCCCTCCAAATAATTTTGCAACCCCAATGTGGCCCTCGGGCCATAAAGTTTGCCCACCCCTGATCTAGAGGAACTGGGTCACAGCATGCTTTATAGACTATATATCATTCACCATCCTCTACCCTCAACTGTTGAGCAATGTTTCTAGGGCAAGTTTCTTGAGTGGCAAGCCCACCTCAGAGAAGCTGTTTCAAATGTACATGGAGGTGTCTGAGACTTTATGACAAACATATTAGTGCAGCATACAACTGCCAGCAGTGTTACTTATCAGTTCAGGACAGATGGTCATCTTCTCAGAACTGAGGAGATTTAATTGGTACAATGTAATTACTGAATCTGAAATAGGGCCAGCACAAAGAAGGTTACACCTTTGCTGTTGTGCGAAGTACCATGGGATCTTTAAAGACCTCAATTGCTCAGGTGTTTAGTTTCACATCTCATCTGAAGATCAGCTTCCAACAGTACAATATCTCTTACCCCATACTTGGCACACAAAACTTAGACTGAGAAGAAAGAGCATTACTGTTCACCCAGTTAGCAACACCATTTCCAGCAAGATTTCCTTGGAGGTCTCCCATACAAGTACTGACTAGATCCAACCCTGCTTTACTCGTGAGGTCAGAAGAGCTCACGGTGCAGGATGTTATGCTTATGAAATTACTTGCAGATGCTCAATTTAAGTTATAAATGTACCTAAAAGAACTTCAAACACTACTAAGTAAAATGGAGCCTGTGAAGGAAAAGCTTCAGTGACAGATTTTCCCTTCTCTTTTCAGATTCTGCTTCCAAGGCAAATCATTTTGTTAATAGTTGATAGCTGACCTTTATTATTTTCCTTTCCAAAATTAAAAGTCATAAAATTGTCTTTGAAATCAAGAAAAAAAAAAACAACTTTGGTTGGAATTTTCAGAATGAACAAAGATCCTTAAACAATAAAATGGGTATTACCTGGGGAACTTCATCTATAATAGCGGCACTTTGAAGTACTGGTGCAAATAGGTGTACAACAGTCCACTTCAGCTAGTGAGGAGGGAAAAAACAAACAGAGCAACATCTCAACCACACCTCAGCAGCAGGATTGCAATTCCTAAACTCCAACCCACATCTACACAGCTGAATAATTCTGGATATGTTAAAACAACTACATGCCATTACTGATTTCATACAGGTTTTAGAGCACCTAATGAACAATGTAGTGACCATTCCTCACCTCAGGTCAGTAGGAATCTATTCCAAGTAAAGGATCAGTAAGAAGCTAATAATGCTTATTAATAGCCCTTAAAGCTAATAGTTCATCTCAGTTAAACATAAGAGTAATAATCTCTTTATGGCCTTTCCTGTCTTTACTGTAAACACAGCTGATGTTCAACAGAAGACTATTGTGAAATAGTTTTCAATTAAATTAAATCTTGAAAATCACATTAACATGCATCATAATCAACTCAACTCCACAGTAATGTGTTTAGTACACATTACTGACTTGTAAGGATTTAAAGCAGAAACGCTGGACAAAAGCGTTTTACCAGCCTTTCAGCAAACTCTGTAAAAGGGAGTTTTGCCACTAACTTCCCCAGTTGCAGGCCTTGAATCCACATATACAGAGGATTTACACTTGAGCCAGTTCCAAAAAAACCTTCTGTAAAGATCCAGAAGGATCTCACTCTGCTTTCCACCCGTGGAGTTCTAACTCTAAAGCATTAGCCCAAAGAACTCACCCTATGACAAGGCAAGTTATTATTTTATTTTGAAAGTTAAACAAGCACTGCGCTGGAGGAACAAAGCCACATCTTGACCTTGAGTACCAATGGCAGGAGACAGGAAGTTGGGAAATTTCCAACTTGAAATGTTCCCTTCAGCATTTATATGGATAATTAAGGACATCCACAATTACATTAGCTAGGAGAACACATTCAGGGTATAAGCCAAACACCAACTATCAGGGGTTTAGAAGACACGTCCATTAAAGGCATGTTTGTGCATAATTACAGGGTTTGGGTTATGAAGCTCTGAGTCTTTTTCTTTCCTCTGCAGTGGTTCACAGAATCCCTATTTTAAAGAAACAGATTTTCTGCAGTTTAAACTTTAATATCACATGCTCTTTTTTAAGAGAAAAAGTAATCAACCCTTCTGACTAAATATCATCAAGAAAATTTATAGAAGGAGCTTTTTCAGTATGGAAGTAGCAGAACCTGCTGCCAAAGAGGAAAAACAGGTTTCGAAACAGACCTGGGACTCTCACTCCTGGGACTGCACAAGGATAAACAGATCCCACAAGTAGGTGCCAGGCTTGATCACAGCTAATCTGTATGATCCCCACTGGAAGATCATATTTATATTTAGTGCTTAGATCCCCACTGGAAGATCAATTCATATTTAGTGCTTGTTTGCTAGGGCATAAAACTGTCTCCTTATCTTCCAGGTTGGAGATGTGATGTTACTACACAGAATAGGCTCATTCCATAGGGAAGAGGAATGGAGTGAAAAAGTATTCCACAGATCAACCACTTACAGCTAGAACTGGAAGAAACACCATGTGCTACAGGCAACAAATATGAGACTGTAGTCCACCTCCTAGGAGAGGGTGTTCCACAACCAAGCAAGACTCACTTCCAGCCTGGACCTACAGACAGAAAGGAGACTCACGCGACCCAACCTGCTCCCAAATGCTTGCTGAGATACAAACCATAAGGGTTAAAATCTGTTGCTTTTTTAAAGAGATGATATTAAGCATGTAGGGCAAAATTCAGAGGCAACATAAACTATGGGGTAAGTTACCCATACTGACTTAGATCTTTAATATTTATTTATGGGTGAAGTAGATGTATTTCATACACTACAGCGAAGCAATGGAAGCAGGCAGAAGGGGTTGTAGACGGAAAGCATAAGAAGATAGGCACAGCTTTCTTTGTTCCATACTTTTACACCCTCTTGCTGGTTGCTCTTCCTGCTACCATCCTGCCCTTCTAGACCATTGCCATGTATATTATGCCCACATAGCCCATTTGTAATTTATATCTCTTCAGCATTTTGCCTTTCCTGAACGTTTAATTCTAACCTGTGAACTTTCTGCCTCCTGGGTTTGTTCCATTATATGAATGTTCTTTTGATCTTTTTTTTGGTGACAGTAAAAAGTTTGAAAACACCTAGGAATGCTTTGAAATTTGCAGATGACCTAAAATGCAAACATACAGCACATATTGGACAAGAATATTGATATGTATTAAAATAAAATCTTGCTTGGATGGAGGCACAATGTGGACTAAATAAAATTGTTGTGTGTGGCACAAGGAGATAATATGCTAAAAAGAAAGACTGTCATGTCTTTAGAATCCAATCAGTCTCCTACTTTTTCTGGTGTTATGTTTCACACTACACAAACAAATGCTTTAAGTCTTCTTTTTCCTCAGATCACAACAAGAAAACAATAAAGAACGAAAGTAAAGTCTCAAGGAGAGCACCTAGTGTCTCCCCCCTGTGATACTCCATTCTCCAATATGAATACAATATGGCTGCCAGTCAATGCAAAAAGCAGAGACTGTGAAAATTTAAAGATGAAGTACACAAAAGTCAAAACGCTCACTTAATTGCATGCCCATCATACTATTTAGACTAGAGCAAAAAAAATGAGCAGCAGCAGAAGCGATCACATTACAAACTCACTAACAATAGCATCACACCCTGCCCACAATTCACCCTGCTGTCTTTAATTCTTATGCAGAATGGATGGCTGAAATATGTATTTTGCTGACATTAGACCACAGAGATCAAGAGTCTTGTGCGGCTGATTGTGTAAATGATTAATACAACAATGAAGAAACAAAGGGACTAGGAATTCTGTGTGCAGTCAATACTCACAATATTAATGGGAATTTTGGTGCAGAAAGTATGCAGAATGAGGCCCCATGTGGTAATTTGATAAAGCACTGTTATTAGTCAGAAAGGGCTGGGATAATTTCCTATGAAAAACAAGGTTCTGACATTACCTGTTCCTCTCTCTCTTTTTCTTTGGTCTTGTTCCTAGAGACTCTGGAAGAGGTGACATCCCGAGCTGGAATGACAGAGATCTGATGCAGTGGCATGTTCATCACACCGTCCTGTTTGGTCCTCTCATTTAAAGAAAGGAGTCTTTGATGCAGGGCTCATTTAGTGCCATTGCCGGGCCTTGCACCTAAAGAAAGAATGAAAGGCGTTAGCATTGTTTGAAATTCAATTATTCTAATGTATTATTTAACCATACAAGTTAAACAACAAATCAGACTAACACTTCATATCTGCTCTTTGGGTAATAGAACAGTAAGCTTTCCCACACTGGCTGGATGAGGCATTGAAATTCGGAGGCAGACATATTCACACCTAGGGCAGAGATTCCAATCCATACCCAGAGGGAGAGGGAACTGGGATTATGGAGCTTTTCATGGGCAATCTTAATTCTGGTATTTCCTAACTTTTGAGTACTTTATTAGCTATCTTAAGAATGTTGCCCAGTCGCCTTGCCCAGCCAGAACAAGTTTCCCCTTCTGGCTCCTTATCCAATTTAAATCCCAATTCCGGCTCCTTGTCCCAGTTTTCCTCTATTCCTGGCTCCTTGTTCTAGTCTCTTTACTCAATAGTCCCAGTTCTCCCTTCACCCCTTGCACCTTCTCAGATCGGTCTCCCATTCGTCTCCCCTTCAGGTTTCTAGTCCCTTTCACTTTGTCTGGCCAGTCTCCAATACTCCCCCTCGCCTCTCTTCCTACCGGTAGCTCCTAAACCGATCTCAGTATTTTCCCACCCAGACAACTGGCACCCAGTCATTCCCAATTTCCCTCTCCCAATTTCAAGTTCTTGCTCTAAAGAAAGGGGGTTAAATCAGCTTAACTGCATCTCTCTGGGGTGTGGATTTTTCATACCTCTGAGACATATAGTTATGCCAATGTAACAAAGAGTCCTGTGGCACCTTAAAGACTAACTATAAAGTTTTGAAGCATAAGCGTTCGTGGGCTAATACCCACTTCGTCAGATGCAAGCAGTGGAAGTGTCCAGGGGCAGGTATAGATAAGTAGGCAAGAACCAGGTAGGAGGTAACAAGGTTAGTCCAATCAGGCTGAACCAGCTTGTTAACTCAAATCAGGGAGGGTGGGGTATTCTTCTAGCAGCTGAATTGCAAGTGTGAACTCGGAGAGAGGAGAAGCTGTTACTGGTTCTTGCCTACTTATCTATACCTGCCCCTGGACACTTCCACTGCTTGCATCCGACGAAGTGGGTATTAGCCCACGAAAGCTTATGCTTCAAAACTTTATAATTAGTCTTTAAGGTGCCACAGGACTCCTTGTTACCTCTGCTATTCCAGACTAACACGGCTACCTCTCTGAGTTATGCCAATGTAACTTTGCAGTGTAATACAGCCCTAAGCATGCAAAGTTTTAGCCCACAATGTGAAAATAAGATGTTATGATTGAAACTTTTTTGCAATTAAGGCGCTGGGGTACTATGGTAAGGAGTGCTGTGTAAGAGTGCTGTATACAGAATAGAACTGAGCAAGAAAACATTGACCAACATGAAAAATCTCCATTGGTCAAAAAATTTTAAATTAAATTTGTACATATAATCATAGAATATCAGGGTTGAAGGGATCTCAAGAGGTCATTTAGTCCAGCCCCAGGCTCAAAGCAGGACCAATCCCCAACTAAAACTAAAATATATATTTCAACCAGCTCTATCCAATACCTTTCATGTCCGCAAATTAAAAGAAACAAAAAATGATTCATTTATACAGAAGTGAGCTTTGTAACTTCTCTGGGCATTGAAAGAGGGGTCAAATACAAGAATACTATGAAGCATGATGATTGTTATTTTTATTGCAATAATGCCTAGCACCCTGAGCCAGCAATCAGAAACCCATTGTGTTAGGTATACACATACACCCTTCTTTCACTAGCATAACTTTCAACCAAAACAAAGAGGTATCAGTATTACAAAAAGACAACCAAGAGAGCAATAGTTTGCCTCATGTTTAGGATTCTAAAAACATGTATTGCCAAATTAGCAATGTTGATCTGAAAAGCAAAAAGTAATTAGCAACACCTCTTATTAGTTTAGCAAATTTCTACTGAACCAAAAAATTTTAGAAATACTTTCAGGTCACAGAGTGTTTAGTTTGAACCTACCCTGCAACAAATTAAGCCCAATCAAACTGTCCACGGTTCTGTGGAATGGCGAGCCGCAGCCAGTGGGAGCTGCGAGCGGCCGAACCTATGCCCAGTCGGGTAAACAAAACATCTTGTGGCCAGCCAGGGGCTTACCCTGGCCAAGCCATGGAACAAGTTTGGGAACCCCTGGAATAGGCAATTAAAATAATACAAACAAAACACCACCACATTCTCCCACTATGTGACACATTTTCATTGATGCCATTAACACTGTAGTGGTATTGTCAGCAGATTTACACAGATACTTCCAATTTAAAGGCACGCTGGTCAAAATGGGTGTGTGATGGGGTATAATATATATGTATATTTTTAAACTGCTCTTACAGTGAAGGGCCACAGAAATATTTTCGGTACCATTTTCCCCTTGAATTCAAATGGAACATTTAATTCCAAAGGAAATACTTTTTCACACAATGAACAACTCGCCTGTGGAACTCATTGCCACAGTAGATCATTGAGGTCAAGAGTTTAGCAGGATTCAAAATAAAGGGCCTGGCTTTACAAAAGTAAGCATTAAAAATTATTTTAAAACCTTAATTTTGTAAGCGCTGTAAACCATCATGTTTCAGAACATGACTACTTCCAACTAATGGGGATTAGGAAGAAATTTCTCCTATGTGGAGGTTATTCCATAACTGCCTAATGCATGGTTTATTGTACCTCCCTTTCAACACACCTAGCACTAACCATCACTGGTGCGGCATACTGCACTAGATGGACCATGGTCTAATTTGGTATGGCAGTTTTTACAGGATTATTTCCAACAAACACTCTCCTGCAGTGTTTGCAATTTGATTATTGCAGCACTGTGCTCCTGCATGAAAATATGACAGTGAATGCGATTTGAAACTAGTCTAATTTCATCTTTTTAAAAAAATGTATAGATTGTGGTAAGTAAATTAGACTTCTTAAAAACCTGTTTGAATAATTTGGTGTGTTGCATAACAAAAGTAAGGAAAGATATTATGTGATTTATTTTATTTTAGGTGAGAGGGTCCCTCTATAATCATTCAGTGACATCACCATGGGCAATGATCTTGCCAAATTTCACCAGCTAGGCAGGACGAATCCTGGTCAATACTTGGATGGGAAACCCCCAGGGAGTCCCCAGCATGCTTAATTCTCAGCCTGCCAGTTCCCATCTGCTTAATCCCCACTTTGGTGAAGGATGCAGCAACTGGTATCTTTCCCTTCAAGTCAGAAGTGAATCAATCTGTCAACATAGTGTTAGGTAGTATTGTTCTAGTGAAGGTGTTGATGTGAAATCTTAAAGGGCTCGGCTACACTGAAACTTTATAGCGCTCTAACTTGCTGGCTCAGGGGGGTGAAAAATCACCACACTAGCGCTTTAAAGCGCTCAGACTTGCTGCGCTCAGGGGGAACAGGCTCTAAGCACAGGGAGCCAGGCTCTGAGCACTCGGAGATAATCCGCTCATGAGGGTGGATTACCAGGAGCGATCATACTCGAACTTCACACTCGAACTTCACTTGAAATTTCAAGTGTAGCCAAGCCCTTAAACACTTGTGAGGGTTAGGGGACTCCTGACATTTTCCAAAAGAACAGAGTGATCTGGCCATGTTCCTGCTTGGGTTGTTATTTTGCTTACCTACTTTGCAGTTTCAACTGAATAGAAGATATTTGCCTACTTTCTATAGGCTACAAATGCAATTTACGCTGCCATTCCAAACCCTACTAGTTAGTTCTTGTACCAGTTTGCACATTTTATTTGTTTTGAGCGTCACATAGTTCCTCCCCCACTAATGTATCTTAAATAATCTTTACGGGAGAGAACAGACCTGCATGATCAAAAAAAGGATCTTGCATCTACATTTTATTTTGTTTTATTGTAGCTTAACCGGTATTTCATTAGCAGCACAGGTAAAGGTATATTATCAACTCATGGGCTCATCATCCAGCTGCAAACATGAAAAATAAATCTATTTTCTATTCCAGAAGTTTAAAATTTAGAAAAAAATGAAAAACACGTTTCTCTCTCTCCTTACTCCCCTCCTGCCTGTGTTGGTGTTTCTATTTATTGTAAATGGCCAAGAGTTGAGTGATCCAGATTCTGCTCTCAGATTCGGTGATGCAAATCTTGAGTAGTGCCACTGAAGTTCGCGGCGTTCATCTGGATTTACACCACTTTAACAGAGCACATAACTTTTATAGTGTACTAATTCAGCACAAACTTTGCAGCTTGTTGATATTCATTTTTCTCAGTTCCCCTTCGTCCTCCTCCCCCCCCCCCACGTGCTACTAGCCTAAAAATAAAAGTTTCCTTGCAAGAGTGCTAATGTTTTTCTTTGAACAATTTTAAGGAGCAATTAGGAACAATGAAAACAACTCTGCCACTATTATATGGGCATGGACTACACGTCATAGACATAAATATATAAAGTAGATACTGAGACATTAGAGAATTCACCTGAGATGTCTGCTAACCTGAACGACTCTATTCAAAGCTGGAGTATGATTGTGTTAGACAAAACCGTATATTAGAAAACAAATACTGCTTATCTATTTGCACTATAGCATTGATAAACTATGGGCCTGTATCTCAGAGCACTCAGCTCCACCTGATTTCAACCTCATAGAATCAGGCTCCGTGTTTGTAACAGTCCCCAACAAATCAGTTGTTCAGAGTCATTAAGACCTAGTTTGCTAACATTCAACGGAAAACAAATGCCAGTTCTCTGTGTTTTAATAACAAAAAAAATAAAAGGTGCCATTATGGTCCCTTAGGTTTATACATTATTTGTTTTATAAAAAGTCACTAACTGCAACTGTACAATATAATGAACAGGGAGCAGAGATTATTATTGAAATTCCTGTGGTACTCACAATGTACTAACTAAGCACTGTACACACACACTCCACCTCAATGAGAATCAGTTCACTAAAGATAACTGTACTCTGCTGGGATAAAACACATTTTCATATGTCCCTCTGTATTTATTTGCAGACAGCTTTTTAGAATACTAAATATGATCTCTCAAAAATAACCTGGTACAGTCTTTAACTCACAAGCAAAAGGAAATTCGGAGGTAAGGATGAAATTCCATTCTCAGCAGACCTTGCTAAATCAGGAATTCCTAACAGACACTCAGAGTGAGATTTAAATAGAACTGCTTGCATCCGATGAAGTGGGTATTAGCCCACGACAGCTTATGCTTCAATACTTTAGTTAGTCTTTAAGGTGTCACAGGACTCTGTTACCTTAAATTGAATAATGTTCTGACACTCACATATACATTTTGGTTTTTATGCCAGTCAGCATCTCTCTACCTGCTCCATTTGATTTTAGAATCCATCTTCAAAGGGCACTTCTTGCTCCTTCCCCTGGAAACCCATCACTACATCACCCCTTTTCATTAGACTTACTTGGTCAGTGCTCCTGAATACATGACTCTGATGTACGAATCACACAAAATCTGTTCTAAGTGTTTAAAGCCTTGCTCTGAACAGGATGTAATGTTACTGCACGAAACAAGCTGCAGACTTATCACTCTGAGCTCTGAACCCGGCAGCTCTTGAACTAAGCAGGGTTAGGCCTTATCAGTATTTGATATGTTCCACCAAGGAACACACAGCTACTCTGGGAAGTGCCATTCTTCCTTTTGAGTCCCTACTGAACCAATGTCCCAGGGCCTACTAACCAATTTCTAACTCAAGTAATTACCCTTGACCTCCCTGCAACCCCCATCCCCACATACATGGAGCTCGCTTTCTCCTTCACTGCATGTCCTCATCGGTTGTATAGTGGTGCTCTACACTGTTAATGGCTGCCCTGTTCCTCACCACAGAGATGGTTGCTGTTTGGTGGTGGGTGATGGGATTCTCTCTGTACCCCTTCCTTGTTTAACTAGGAAAGAGTAAAGGTTGATTAGCATGCATGCAGGATGTCAAGTGAAGAGCAGACTATCACTTTCATATATATATATACGCACACTTGATCAGCAATGCTTTGGCAAAACAAGCTTCAGAATCGCTACTAAAACCTCAGCACTGAACTTCGTAGGTTTAAACAAAATCCCTCCAAGTTATTTTCGATGCACTTTCACAAGAGCATTTTTAGATGTTATTTTAAAATAAACATTTCACAGTTTATCCAGTGAATGTAAATCAAATACACATATCACACAAGACCTCAACAGGGTGGATTACAGAGGACTATGGATAACTGAATTTCCAGAGGCAAATCCTCCCATTGAAATCAAGGGGCTGCATGAAGGAGCTGGAAGCAGGCTTGGCCCACACACTTTAGAGAAGCTGTCTTTTAAACCAATTGATTATAGCAATCTTCACTAAATAATGCCTTTGCAAATAATTAATGTAACTGCAGTATTCACTCTATTCCCTATTCCAATTACAGGGGGTTATCTACCTACAAAGGCACAATAGGACAGATTTTAATGGTGACCACTGTAAATTATCCTTTTTTATTACTACCTGTTAACTTATTGTTTAAGGGAGAGGGAGGAATTACCTTGTGAAAGGGTGGAGTGGGGAGCTGATGAATAAGAGGAGGAGCCAGGGGAGCTGCTGAACATGGGGGGTGGGCAGCTGGCTCCAGACTGGGATGAAGTACCCCAGTAGTTTCAGCTGCTGTTCCTGTAGCAGTTCTTGGGCGGTTGGTGCTCCCAGGTGGCAGTGCCCTGTCCCATCCTTCTCACACACACACACACACACACACACACACACACACACAATCAGCTGGTGTATGTATTCCTGCCCCTCCCCTGGGCTGGATATCTCCATCAGGACCCATAGTGGATGGAAAGAGACTGGGGAGTCCTGCCAGCTTTCTGACAACTGGTCTGATTTAATGTGCCACAACGGCCACTCCAGCCCTTTCTCTGGGTTCCATTCTTGTCTCCATCCCCTGTGTATGCGTGCGGCTGGGAACATAGCCGGATCCTGCTCTCGCCTCCCCGAGAACAGTGGGGAAGGAAAATACAGATCCATCCCCACATCAATATTTCCACTGGTGAGGCACCAGTGTCCTCTCTCCCCTGCAAGTTCCGCTGCCACAGATTACTGAAGTCTATTGTCTTTTGTAAAATGTATATTGCCAAAGAATGCAAAGCTTTAAAGTTGGGGGTCAGAGTAGCAGTAATCCCAGTAACCCAACCCTCCTCCCCCTACATTCTATTTTCCCTGTGAAACACCCACTACCAAAGGCTCAGTCCTTTGCTCCTGCACATACAGATTGTCCAGCCCTAATGGCAGATGCTAACGAGAGTTCTGTGGTCAGTTTAACTGGCCTTCAGTTTCATCCAGACTTAATTCATCTTGTAGCTCTCTGAATCCTTTCCAGTTTTTCAACATCATTTTGAAAGTGTTGACACCAGATCTGGACTCTGGACTCCAGCGGTGGTCTCATTATTGCTACATACAAAGGTGATCCCTACTTGAGATCTTTGTTTATAGTACATTCAAGGATCATATTAGCCCTCCTAGACACAGCACTGCATTGGGACCTCATCTTCATATGGTTATCTACCTTGACCCTCCAAACCCCCTTCCAGAGTCACTACTTTCCAGGATATAGTTCCCTATCCTATATGTATGGCCTATGTTCTTTGCTTCTAGGTGTACGATCTCGCATTTCTAAAAAGATGTTTTATCGCACCCAGTTTACAGAACAATCCAAACCAGTGGTTCCCAAACTGGGGTTCATGAACCCCTGGGGGTTTGCGAAATGTTATGGGGGTTCTCAGGAAAAAAAAATTCCTAATGGCGGACAGAGCTGTCCCTAGCGATCCTGAGCAGCACAGGGCCAGCAGCCCGGAGCTCCTGGACTTCCAAGAGCTAAGCAGATCAAAGCAAATATCTATCACACTGAGGAGATTTAAACTTCAAGACTCCTTATCAGAAAGGGAAAGGGAGATGGATATTTTTTGCTGTTTTTAAAATTAAATAGGCCGCAAGTGTTAATTTAAAAATTATTATGAGGAACAAGTTTAAGCCTTGTTGTAACATGCGTTGTTTGCCTGGACTGCTCAAGACCTGAATGCTTGTGCGGGAGGAACTTTGAGTTGGCTTCTTAAACCTCTTCCTGCTGTTTCACATCTGAAACTCCTCGATAAAACACAGAAGCCTTGTCTCATAACAGGCTTATTCAAAGTGATACAAGCTACAAAAATGAGATCTTGGAAGAGTGTTTCCGTTTTCATAATGTAATAAAAATACTATAACAATAATAATAAATTGCATGCATGTCATAAAAAACACATTTTATATTTCCAAGATCGCTGCTTTTATAATTTATACTCAGGTAAAGGAGAAAGTCTCTGGAAATATTCATTTTTAGGAGGAGGGGGTTCACAAGATTTGACATTTTAGTGAAAGGGGTTCACGGGTTGTTAAAGTTAGGGAACCACTGATCCAGACTGATTTACCACCCCACCAATGACTCAGTCATTATTTACCACGCTACCAATCTGTGTATAATCTGCAAACTTCATCGATAATGATTTCATATTTTCTTTCAGATTGTTAGTAAAAATATTGAATGATATTGGGCAGAGAACTGATCCCTGTGGGATTCCACTAACAGCTCCAGGTACAGCTGGGAGATCAATCAGGCAGGTTATAATCCATTTCATATGTGCCATATTGATTCTATATAGTGCTAATTCTTTAATCAGATTGTTGTGCAATGCTAACTTTTGCAGAAGTCTATTATGCTAACACAGTTACTTTATCAAGCAAACTTCTAACTTGGTCATAGAATGATATGAAGTTTGATTGACAAGGCCTAGTTTCCATGAAGCTATGTTGATTGCCATTAATTATATCTCCATTTGCTTGAATCCCATATCATCTGTTTCAAGCTGCTCAGGACCAACATGCTACCACATAACCTGTGTTCTATTAACAGCTTTCCTTTTGGCTTAACAAGAAATATTGGGGTATTCTTGAGCCTTGGTTCACAATAAATACATAAAATATCAATAGGACAAGCTAGTGCCAGTCACAGCCACAAAGGAGGCAATGGGAATTAGGGGCTCAAGCATCCAGGCCTGATGGGGTGGGAAGCCTCTTACATTGTTCTCAAGCAGGACCTTATGGCTTGGGGGGGAGGGGGGGAGGAAGGATGAGAGTTTGTGGAAAGTGACATGAAATATCATTACAAATCATAATCAAGCAAATGCCCAGGATGGGAGATGTTGATCAAAGCGCTGTGACTGAATAAAACCAAAGCAAATACAGTAAATACAGGGCTGCAAAGGAGAAAGAGGAACTGGGTCAATAGACATTGAGGGAGTGCAATCGCTCAGTCATTCGGGGGATTGGGAAGAAAGAGAGCACACATGAAAAGAGAGATTATGATTCCCCTATAAATTGTCACAGTTCAGCTGACTAGTATTTTTAGAAACAGAAACAAAGGTCGGGAAAGAGAACTTTTAGAGACCACTACAGTGAAAAGGACGTCAGAACATCGAAACCAAAAGGACTCATTTATCTTCCAAAATTAGTCACCTCAGGAAGAGAATCTGCAACTTTAAATACAATTTCCTTTGATCAAATGATTCAAGGTGGGAAAGTCCCTTGCCAGCATTACTTACAGACTAGTAAAGGAAATTTGCATGCAAGCTTCTAACTCGACATAAGAGGCCACATGATACAGCACAGCAACGTCTACGTATAGTTTTAACTTATTTCCCTTTTCTGCCATAATCTGTGAAGAGTTAAATGAAAAAATTGTGTAACCCAGAGAAAAATAGCTCTGGGTGTTTGCTGTGCACTGATCTTACAAAACTAATGAAGAATTTTAAAACAAATGCATCCATTTACACAGAAAACTGAAAGTTTGTGTTTTTTAAAACACAATGTAATTATTTATAACAGAAGATACTGACAAGACAAAACAATCTCATTGTTTAAATGCCAAAACAGCTCACATTCTGTATTGTACACTGCTAACAATGATGTATTTTTAGTAATATATATACTCTGCTACATCACTTATTTTAATTACAAACAGGCAATAACGTTTGTTAAAACTACCAACAGTAGAAGCCTAAGCAACCTTCTTCACAAATGTTCAAATGCTAACGGATTTAAGTATTTCCCCAAAGCCGGGGCAAGGAGAATATGACATTGTTTGAACAATTTTATAGCCTCCTATTGAGAAGCATGAAATTCTAATGTGTTTCCCCATCTCCAGGCAAACAGGGAATTTCCAAAATTACATGTCTGAGGTAAATCATGAAGAAGACTTCAAGCTGAAATAGGCCGTATGTTTAAATCAAAGGCACTTTCTACACGTTTAGATTACTACCTACATTTTTGTAAATCTAAAGAAATTCTAGATTTTGTCATCACAATAAGCCTTTAAATTCATGTGACGAACAAGCTACAAATTACATTCTTTGAACTGACATAATATGACAACTGGACAAGTCTGTGTCAAGTCTTTTCAAAGGTTCAAATGTACAGAAAAAGGGGGAAGGGCATTAGGACTCCGGGGTTCTATTCCTGGCTCTACCACAAACATACTGTGTGACTCTGGGCAAGTTGCTCTTTGTTCCTCAGTTTCCCCATCTGTAAACTGAGCTGATTCTTATCTACCTTTTTAAAGAAATTTGCCATCCTTGTACACATGGATTTGCAGGATCTTCCATTTATAAACTGGCATTTACCAGAAGTTAACACACCACAATCCCTGAGGTCACAGTTACTTCCTAGTTTAAGTACAGGGAAATACGATGGGGAGGGAATGGGGGGAAGCAATGTTGAAGTGCTGCCATGGCAGCGCTTTAACATCACTGCCCCTTCCCCCAACCCCCGTCAGTGGCCCTGCCAGTATGGACTCTACCAGCAGGGCTGCCGATGGATGGGGGAGGCAAAAGGTACCACAATGTTAGAGAGCTGTCATTGCCCCTTCCGGAGGCCAGCAATTTAAAAAGGCCCGGGGGTCCTGGCCACAGCTGCTACTGTGGCAGAGCCCCGGGCCATTTTAAATAATTGCCACTGGAGCTCCGGGCAGCGGGGGCCAGGCAGTGCGGATGGGCTGGCTAGGGGAGGCTGACCCCCCACAGCCCCGCTCCTTCCGCCCGAAACCCAGAGCCGGTCCCCATACCGATAAGAATTTTTTATTACTTTCACCCCTGGATGTCAGATATCATCAAGTGGTGGTAACTGTTAGTGAAGATCATTTGAATGGTGAGTGCTGTACACTGTTTGTTCCTTTGTTCTCTAGTGTTGTAGTTCTTAACTTTTACCATCCTGGGACATCACCCAGGATCTCCCATCCATTTCTCTCTTCAGGGCAAAGATTGTCTCTTTACTCAGAACAGAAAACATGGAATGGCAGAAGTGTTAAACAACTTTTTTTTTTTTTTTTTAGTTTTCACCAAAATCTTTTTAGTAGAGACTGGACCTTAACATAGTGAATGCCAGTGAAAATGAGGATCAGAGGCTATAATAGGGAAAGAACAAGTTAAAAATTACTTAGACACGTTAAATGTCTTCAAGTCACCAGGGCCTGATGAAATGCATCCTAGAATAGCCAAAGAGCTGACTGAGGAGATATCTGAGCCATTAGCAATTCTTTTCTAAAATCATGGAAGATGGGTGAGATTCCAGAAGACTGGAAAAGGATAAATACCAAACCAATCTATAAAAAGGGGAATAAGGACAACCTGAAGAATTACAGATCAGTCAGTTTAACTTCAGTACCCCCAAAAGATAATTAATCAAATAATTAAGCAATTAATTTGCAGACACCTAGAAGAGAATACGTTGATAAGTAACAGTCAGCATGGATTTGTCAAGAACAAATCGAGTCAAGCTAACTTAATAGCTTTCTTTGACAAAGTAACAAGCCTTGAGGATAGAGTGGAAGTGGTAGATATGGTATAACTTGACTTTAGTAAGTTTTTTTTATACTGTTTGTTTCACATGAACTTCTCATAAACCAACTAGGGAAACAGCTAGGGAGCTACTATACTACTATAAACCTAGATGGAGCTACTATAAAGGTGGGTGCATAACTGGTTGGAAAACCATTCCCAGAGAGTAAGTTATCAGTGGTTCACAGTTAAGTTGAAAGGGCATATCCAGTAATAAAAATAGTGACAAAATACCTAGATATCTTAAGTGCTTCCTAATACCATCCAGGGCCATGTAAGTAATTGCTGTAGCTGCCACAGGGAGCAGATGTCACCGAGGAAAAGAGAGGTGAGGTTTCTTGTGAATCCCACAGCTAAGATGTGGTCTATGCTATGAAGAGTTTGAATAATAATAGCATGACACAGGGATTATTAAAGGAAAAGCCTTCACCCAGAGTTCAGTTTCTAAGGGAGCCATGAAAAAAATTATTTCCCGAGAGCTCCATATCATAGGTAGTCCTGGCAAACTGCAGCCTGATTTGAAGTCTATGTAGTAAGAAAGACAGAAACAAAACCTGTACGATTTCTTCCTCTCTCAAGTGTTCCTGCTGTACTTTTTAATGCCAGGCACCCAACAGCACAGAGATCTGGAACAAACAGCCAATGTTTTTCTCAGGCCAGCCCCATAAATGAACGCTGACATCACCCCGTACCAACAGTGACTACGTACTGACACCTCAGCACAAACACATTTCCTTTCATTACTCAGTTATTCCTCCAAGAGAGGGGCAACATTCATGTCATTCTCATTCTTCCCTTACTCTCTACAACTGTGCTTCTGTGCTAGGAGAAAAGAAGAAACTGACATGACTGAACCTCATAGACAAAGCATTCCTTACTCAAATCTACAATGAAGCTATTCATCTCCACTGTACCCAAAATAACCACTGCCTGGGACAATGAAACTAATATGTGGCTATATATACATTTTAGTTGACACCTTCATACATTGCCAAGAAAGGCCTGTGTTCACTTAAATTTTTCTCGCCCCTCACCTTTTCAGTTTAATTCCCAGCCTCTCTGCAGCAACCCATGTGGTTGATCCCTGCTGGTCTTCAGCTACTTAGGGTTTCAAAATACAGTAAAACTCAGCAAACAAATATTTCTCAGAGCTCACAGAAAGCCCATTGGCAGCCTAGGCCTCTGTACGGAGATAATAGATAGGCTTCCTTAAACTTCAGCCATAACATTAACAATACCAACCACATGCACCACTATATCAGGCATTTAGAGAAATACCATAGCACTGTGAGAGTACCTATGCGTACACCCATCCACACCTGCTTACATATTTTGGGTCCAAGTCCATCAAAAATCATTCATATGCTAGAGATCACCAAAAATCTAGAGACTTAGGTGCTTAGGTGCCTGACAGATTTTAGCAAGTCAGACCTGAAGTTAGACACACATCAGCTGGTAACCAGGATAACTTCCTGTGACCCCCTCACAGTAGGCCATTAGAGAGCAATATTTTGTCAGACAACCAAGTCCAGAAAGAAGGTTGTGACAGAAAGAAAGCTCCAGTGGCAGAGTGGATTTTGGTTGCTACTGTTAATCCACAGGGCAGCTAAGGAAGATTAATGGGAAATTTTACAGACAGGCAAAGTCTGGAAAGGAGCCAGGATCATGACCATGCGATGGACATGGACTGGAATAACATCTGAAAAGCTATTACCTTTAAAGATAGCCTCTCCGCCGCCTCCCTCAATAGCTGCAGTTTGCTTTAAATTAGTCTGGAAAAGAGCCAGTGAAGTGAGCCAAGTGCTAAATAAGTCCCAAGATAGGAAGCATCCTGGACCAAGTGATCACAATATTATGAAAAATCAGAAATATTTGTGAGAGTAAGTCCAATACACTTTAAGAAATAATTTGATTTTAGGGGAGAGAGAAATGCTCAAACATTTTTTAACTAAAATTCTGTTAACTGTGGGGAAAATGTCCTTTGAAAACCCCTTTTGTATCTGCTAGAAATTTTACAATGATAGCATTCAACATTGCAGCAGAAAAATACATTCCCTGGGACCCATGCCTGAAGTGCCCAGGAAATGTACTTTTGTAGGGCTGCAAACAATACCACACATACCCGTTCTTACAGCAGAACAACCTGTTAAAAATTAGCATAGACATGCAATGCTGTGCACAGTATAAATTGCTACCTGGACTAGACAGACAGAAGCAATCTGGAGATAAAGTTAAAGGTTAATCATTTTGTTTATTTTAAATGGGGAAATACTGATTTAAAATTTTATCTGGTGTTACAGAACCAAAATAAAAGTTTCCAGTGCTGTACACGGTTAAGGCAGCTGGCATATTTCTCTACAGAGATGTACCATAAACAGATATTTTCTGTGCTCCTGAAATATAAAAATGACCAAAAATTGATCTTTTGGGTTTGTTTCTGCATGCAAAATCATTTTCTCCCAGCACCATGGCTGGTCAGTTCCTGGACCTCCAGGGAAAATCCAGGGTGCTACATGAAGTGGCATTTAGTAGGTGGCATTCTTCCCTGGAAGTCATTTCTAGGCCCTACCAAATTCACAGACCATTTTGATCACTTTCACGGTCATGGCGTTTTTAAAATTGTAAGTTTCATGATTTCAGCTATTTAAATCTGACATTTCCCTATTGTAATAGTAGAGGTCCTGACCCAAAAAACAGTGTGGGAGAGGAGGTGTCAAGGTTATTATGGGGGTGGGGGGTTTGCAATATTGCTACCCTTACTTTACTCTGCTGCTGGCAGAAGCACTGCCTTCAGAGCTGGGCAGCTGGAGAGCAACAGCTGCTGGCTGGGAGCCCAGCTCTGAAGGCAGAGCCGCCGCCTACAGCAGAAGCTCTGAAAGCAGCAACACAGAAGTAAGGAATGGTAATGGTATGGTACAGGCACCCTTACTTCTGCACTGCTGCCTTCAGAGCTGGGCCTTCGGACAGTAGCTGCCACTCTCCAGCTGCCAAGCTCTGAAGGCAGCAGCGTAGAAGTAAGGGTGGCATGGTATGGTATAGCGAGCCTTACTTCTGCGCTGCTGCTTGCAAGACACCGCCTTCAGATCTGGGCGACCAGCCAACAGCCACCACTTTCCGGCCACCCAGCTCTGAAGACAGCACAGAAGTAAGAGTGGCAATACCACGACCCCCCCCCTAAAATAACCTTTTGATGTCCCTGCAACTCCCTTTGGGTCAGGACCTCCAATTTGAGAAATCCTGGGTTCCACCATGAAATATGGTCCTTTGTACGCTTTTACCCTATCCTATACAGATTTAATGGAGGGACACCAGATTTCACGGTCCATGATGCATTTTTTAAGCCGTGAATTTGATAGGGCCCTAATTATGACTCAACCCGTGCCCACCATGGTACCAAGAAGTACTGTGTTACTTAGGGCTGGTCCCCACTACGGGGGGGGGGGGGGGGGGCGGCCGAGGGCCTCACAGGCCTATTGCACCTGGCCTCTCTCCCCTGTGGAATGTTAGAGCTGACTTTTTTGCTTCCTTTAGGAGTCTAACTTCAGCCCATGAGCTGAAGTTGTTTTGGGTCTGGTGGTGCCTCTGCACTAAGGCCCCCCGCTATGAGCTGAAATCACTCAAGAGCTGAAATCACTTAAGAGCTGAAAATCACTGGGCTTTATCTTAAGTGGGGGGCCCTAAGCAGAGCGGTTCCTGTGCTGGCTGACCCGTTCCTGAGACAGCTGGCCGAGCAGTCCCGGTGCCGGCTGACCCATTCCTGAGACAGCTGGCCGAGCAGTCCCGGTGCCGGCTGACCCGTTCCTGAGACAGCTGGCCGAGCAGTCCCGGTGCCGGCTGACCCCTTCCTGAGACAGCTGGCAGAGCAGTTCCTGAGCAGTTCCTGAGACAGCGGGCAGAGCAGAGTCGAGCCGCGGACAGAGCAGTTCCTGTGTCGGCTAGCAGGGCGGCTAGCGGAGCCACCAGCACCCCACGGAGAGACTGGGCCGTCGGCCTCGGACCTCATGAAGGTACCCTCCACTCTGCTCTCCACTTCCACCCAGCCTGGGAGGTAAGACTCGGCAGAGTAACTTTCCACCAGGGACTCCAGAGACTTTGGGGCTGTTGAACTTTTGGGACTTTGGGTGACTTTTGGGGTTGCTGGACTCCAGGGACTTTGGGCTATTGGACTTGTGGGACTTTGGGTGACGTTTGGGTTGCTGGACTCCTGAACCCACAGGAGAGGACACAGCCCAAACTTGCTGGGGAGGGGCAATTTGCTCACGGGTTGGTGTATGAACCCTAGGTGTGGTGTTTTTCCCAGTTTAGTGATGTCATTTACCTCATGTTAATAAAGATCTTCTGTTACACCGATCTGTGCTTGCAAGAGGGGAAGTATTGCCTCATTGAGGCGCCCAGGGGTGTGTTAGGATTTTCCCAGGTCACTGGGTGGGGGCTCGAGCCAGTTTGCATTGTATTGTTGAGAGGGAACCCCTATTTACTGAACCTGGCCCTTGTTGCTGCCAATTCTGAAGGGCAGAAGGGTTACATTTTCTGCAGCCGACTTGCCATCCGTCCTCACGGCGCTGGCAGGTGGCGGCACGCTCCCCCTTCGACTCCAGCTTGCGCCTCCCGGCAAGCTGGATTTCTGGAGTCGATGGGGGCGCTGCGAGCGATCGATTTCTCGCGTCTTCACAAGACACGAGAAATCGATCGTCAAAAGATCGATTGCTACCCGGCGATCCAGCGGGTAGTGAAGACAAGCCCCTGGATATGCTGACATAAAACTGCCATCTTGGAAAAAATTATTGCATTTATAGGCAAACTTGCTGTTCAGCGATTGGCATTGTGTGCCTCTTGATGTGACATGATGGTAAAAGCCTCTAGGCTGAGATGTGTAATATTCCTGCAAAATTCTATTAGACAGAAAGTGGTAGGAAACAATCCTGTTTAATGCTCATCTCCTAACATTTCCTGCAAGGTCTTGTGGCATCTCCACATTGCAGTGACTTTCACAGCTTCCTATGTGTATCAATAAGGATAATATCTATGACCTTACATTTAATATATCACCCTTCACACAAATAAACTTTGGATCCTACAAGGTGCTAATCATCTCCAATGACAGGGTTCCCTTCTCTAGGACACCAAAAGGTGGCCACTTCTGGAGTAAAACACAACAACTGGTTAAAAACAGCACAAAACAACACTGCACAACACCTTAAGGCAGGAAGTGAAGAAGAAAAAAACCCCAACAGCCATATAAACAGTAGGGAATTTGTTTTGTAAAGGAATGCAGAATTTAAATTACTCGATTTTGAAATCATGTCCAGGACACTAAGGTTAATATCATGATTCTTGCAACCACAAAAAATGCCAGAGAATTTTATTGAGCACAAGTGATCAGGAATGTGGTTTTACATCTCACCCAAATCACAGCACTCCCTTAGCACTCTTCAGAGCTGGGCACTCGCTCAGCGGAATGCCATCGACACCACTTCTTACAGCACCTGTTTTCTCCCAGGAGGTTTCCCTTCCGAGTATTGATCCAGCTGACCTTGCTTAGCATATGACATGAAATGAGTTCAGAGTGGGAGGTAGTATAGCTATAAATTAATGCTTGTAAATAGGGGTCAATGGTGGAAATACAACCTGGATTATTTTCAGAGTTTTGCTAAGTGAGCAAAAGTAGCAGATACTTATAAATTACCCATCACAGTTCCTTATACCATACTATAGACATCCAGGTTCAAATGCAATCGCTAGAATCCTGCTCATCAAAGTAGCAGCCAACATCAACCAGCTTTGGGGGAAGCTAAGAAGGGAAAAGAGCAAGCAGTCATTGTTCAGCTGATAGGAAACTTTGCTAGGCTCCTGAGTTTCTCGTTCACAGCTCTCTCAAAACCTGGAAAGCGCAGTGAGAGGAGATAAAAAGTGTCTGCCTGGAATTGGAAAAATCTTATAAAGCATACAGCTGCACAAACACCCCCACCACATACACTGCAATGAAGATGGTTACAACTCTTGAAAGTAATCAGCATCCCTGACAGCTGTCAGACTGACATGGTATCTTTTCTAGGCAGAAGCGTGGAAGGGTTTGTGATAGCACTCCGCCCCATTATCTACGTCCCTCTTTATTGCCCTCTTTTAGGTAAAGTGATAGGTGACAGTGCACACATGACCTTATTTGGTAGATTTCGATAGAGAAAGCAGAAAAAAAAACAAAAACAAAAAAACTGAACAAGCCTGATTTAGTGCTTGATCAGGATATGTGATGAGTACCCTCAACTTGCCATGTCTACAAAGAAAGTCTTCAGCACCTCATACGATAGGGTACAACCATAACTTTGTCATTTTTCCCACTTGAGTACTGCACCACGCAGCCTTAATCTAAGGGTACGGCTACACTACCTGTCGGGTCGGTGGGTAGCGCTCGGTGTATCGGGGATTTGTTTATCGCGTCTCATTTAGACACGATAAATCGATCCCCTAATCGACCTCTGTACTCCACCTCGGCAGGAGGAGTAAGTGAAGTCAGCCGGGGAGTGGCCGCGTGGTCAACTTGCCGCTGTGGGGACGGCCAGGTAAGTCAACCTGAGGTACTGCAACTTCAGTTACACTCTTCACCTAGCTGAAATTGCGTATTTTAGGTCGACACCCCCTCCCCAGTGTAGTCCAGCCCTTTGTATAACTTTTTTTAAGGAGTTTCCCATTTTGTGACTTCTAACCTCTTTTGATTTGCAAAACAGCTAATACGTGCAAATTCCACAATCTTGAATAATTTGGCTGTAAAACACTAAAATGCAGTTTTCCCACACACTGTGGGATGTCCACAAGGGAGGTAACATCTCCAGTAACAGCCTGGGGACTTGCAGAACTTCTAAGGTGCATAAGAGCAGGGCTCTCTCCCCACTCACCTGACAAAGTACGCATCAACCAGCATAAGCCATCATATTTTACAAGGGCTTTAGGGACAGAAATTTTATTAGCTGAAGTTAGCTTCTTTCTAGTCACAAATTGTCTAAGAAGAGATTATATTTTTCTCTAATTTATTCTTTATTTTGAATAATTTCTGTGACCAATAATTTTCTTGATCTTGAGGTTTGGTAACGATCATTTTGTTGCAGAAAGTCACAGAAAGAAACGCAGGTGAACCAAAGTTGTTTGGAATATTTGCAAAAATAATGCAGAACTTAATTACTGCACTATTAGTCTATATCCACAGGAATTTGGGGAAAATGCCTTTGCCTGTTTGATCCTGTGATGGCAATAACACATCCTCGATAGTATGCTGGAAGAAGCAGAACCTGAAGAAGAGCTCTTTGTAAGCTTGAAAGCCTGTCTCTTTCACCAACAGAAATTGCTCTCCCCCACAAGATATTACCTCGTTCACCTTGTCTCTATAATATGCTTGATGGATGGTCAGATCCGGAAGGACTATACAGGGGAAGACAGGTCAAGAGGAATGGTAAGATGCTAGCCTGGAACTCAGGAGAGTGGGATCCAGCTCCCTGCTCACAAAAGATTTCCTGTGAGATCTTGGGGAAGGCACTTCGGCATTGTGATGCTGAGCATTGCAAAGCCTAACTTTTAGGTGTCTAGAAAAACCAGAGGAACAACACTGGGATCTACAAAGTTTTGAGTTAGGCACCAAGGTTCCTATTCAATGAATGGGGAGAGAGAGGCACCCTACAACGTGATCCACAAAAGCCGGCATGCTGGGTGGGGAGCCGGGTCAGCTAGCAAATGGGAGATGCCAGCAAGAGGGCCACATGGCATGCCCTGCCCTGCCCCTCTCTTGGAGATAAGTACCTAAGACCAGGCTGCAGAAAGGTGCCTATCTCCACTAGTGATCCCCAAACTGGGGAAGGACAGGCACTCCTCCGCCTAAGTTGCATGTGGGGCCCGATCTGGCAGGCATGCTCAGAGGTCACTTAACACTATAAAACAGCCCCGGAGAAAGGGGGGGAGGAGGAAAATGAAGATGCCGGTCTCCCTTATAACTTTAGTCCAATGGTTAGGATATTCACCCAGGATGTGGGAGACCCTGATAAGGAGGGTCTGAACAGGGATTGCAACCTTTCAGGTGTGTGCCCTAACCACTGGCTATAGAGAGATCTTAACTCTTTCTCTGGCCCAGTTTAATTAAATAATTGAATAACATTAGGTAGAACGACTTCAACAGGAGAGACTGAGGGAGCCTCACATCAGAATATCCCTCAGCCCAGCGGTTAGAGCACTCACTTAACAGGTGGCAGATCCCTGTTCAGATCTCTTCTCCACAACAGGCAGACGGGGGAACTTGAACCTGGGGTCTCCCACATCCTGTGTTAGTACCCGAGCCCCTGGGCTAAAGGCTTTGTGGAGTTAAGTGATCTCTAAGCATGCCTACTGGATCAGGCCCCACGCAGCTCTGTCTGTCGTAACCCCAGTTCCTGGGTCACCCCAGGGTTTAGGTGGGCGATAGTCACTCAGGCACCTAGAGTGAGACAGTAGTATGCAAGCCCAGAGACAAAACATAGGCCCCTACAGAACTTTCAATGCAAAAACATAGGCGTTGAGTAAGTGTAGGTGCTCACAGGTTAGGCAGCAGCTGAGAGTCTTCTGAGTCACAATGGCATCTAAAAACAGGACTTAGGCACCTAAATATATTTGTAGATCCCACCCTCAGTTTCTGCATGCTTCAGGTCCCCATCTATAAAAAGGATATTGCAGCACATGGGTATTGTGAGAATCAATAATTACAGGCTGAGAGGTGCTAACAGTGGTGAGTAGTCATAGAATTACTTAAAATTGTCAGTGGTCAAGGTAGCAAAATTCACACAAACTGGTCAAGTCAACCATCAAGAGGCAGGGAGAAAGAGGAGGAACCACAGGTAGGCTTGATAGATGCTTACAGAGAGGGAAGTGGAAGCCTGTGGAATTACACCAGAAATTAAATTGATCCAGCATGTGAACTTCTTAGAACACAGTCCATCTTTTCTTAAATTTCTCTGATCCTTAATTAAATGTGAAGCAGCAGCTATAACTTCACTGTTCTGTCCCATTATTTGATTTGGAAGAAGGTTGATGGACATTTTTGCTGTGCTTTAACAGACAGTCATAACTACGTAGGTCTCACGTGGATTATCACCCACAGTTACCTCTCGCCATGTAACGAATAACACAAACGAATGCTGTCACCATTATCCTCAGATCATTTATAACAAAATAAATTCATACTAAGAGCTGCTAAAAGACAATTATAAAAAGCTCTGAGGCATGAAAACAAACAAGATCTGTCACTGCACTACAGTGTTAACACACTGCATAAGAACACTAATACAGTTAGAAGTTGAAAGTTTATCCCACATTTACTGGCTTCAGTTTTGTTACGCTGGGAGCAACACATATTTTTACCCACAGTACTCAAACCATATAAATTGCTTTTTTAATAGCTTTTAGGATTGAGCTGACCTAATCAAGAGACTACTGTAAAGCTTACCTACTTCATTCTTTTTCCTTCTAGTTAATCAAAAGCTTTTTTAAAAACAGCCTTCTCTACTAACCCAATTACCCTGTTTCCCCGAAAGTAAGACATCCCCCGAAAATAAGACGTACTTCAAGTTTTGCCTCTTGCTGTAATATAATGTAATGTAATTTTGGGAGCAAAAATTAATATAAGACACTGTCTTATTTTCGGGGAAACACGGTACCACTTCTTGCCCATCTATTGTGCCTTCTATCAAAGGATCTCAGAGTAGTTTACAATGCAAATCAACACCACCGGAAGGCAGCTATTGTGGGGGTCTGGGGCAAAGAGAAGTTAAGTGACTTTGTCCAGTGAGTCTGTGACATATCTTGGAATAAAACTCAGATCTCCCATCTCCCAGCCCAATGTTTTAGCCACTAAGGAACCATCATTCTTTTTCTTTTAGAGCTAAGCAACAATTCTTGCCAGCTGACTGGATTTAGCTCTGTGCATGTGTTTATATAACTTGGAACAAGAAAACGCTATTCCACAACAGATCGCTACATCCTTATAGTGTCCTAGATATTCAAAATACTTCCCTGCTCAGGTTTGGGGTAAATGCTGCTCATCTTCACATAGAACCTGCCCTCATTCAGTAGCTGTGTCTTCACCATGCAAGCCCAGAGGAAAGCAGTCATGTTCTGATGCGAAGCTGCAGGGGAAACTAGTTATATATCCTGGAAGGCTAGGCTTCCAAATAAAGTCATATAACAAGTCAAACAGCTGGTGGGTTTCCAAGAGGCTTTGGCACCCTGTGGCGGGGTGACTACCCACCCCCTATTGGAAGGGGCTTGGAAAAGCCCCTAAAGGGGTTTAAAACAGTCAGGGAAGGGGCTGTGGCCGGGAGCCTGCAAACTCCCAGGCTGATTGGGAGTTAGGCTCAGCTGAGTGGCCACGCCCCAAACACTCAAGACTGTATAAAAGCCTGGGAGGCAGGATAGAGGAGGTCAGTCTCCTCAGTAAGCAGAGGGAGACAGGCCTGCTGCAGGAAGCCGTAAGGAAGGTACTGAGCTTGGTGCAGGGCTGGGGCTAGGCGGTAGGAGCTGGGGAAAGCTCTAGCCTGAGAGCCCCAGGCTGCAAGAGCAGGCAAGGGCCTAAAGTCAGTCTCCTCTGTAACCAGAGGGAGACAGGGCCTGGCTGCAGGGAGCCTGTACCAGGGTACCAGACTGCGATAGGGCATGGGCAAGGCAGCTGGGAGCCCGGGGGCCTAAGCTCTAGGGAGAGGGCCCCAGCTTACTGAGCCTAGGGAAGGCCCGACCCACGGGGTACTGGAGGTTGCAAGGGGGCGGCCCAGGGCTGGTAATAGCAGCAGCAGGCCAACCCCTTCTTGCCGGTGATGAGTAGCCATGAGACTGCAGTCCGCCCCAGTGAGCGGGGGCAAGTAGTGACTGACAGTGGCACACTCTGAGGCGAGTTGGGGATAGTGGGTGGTGGGTTCCCGGGTGGGGGAACCCTAAGACCAGGGGGGTACTGCAGGGGTGCAGCACCCTCAGCAAGGGGTTCCAGGGTCCGGGAGGGGCACGGAGCCAGAGTGAAGAGGCGGACGTCGGCCTACAGAGGGCGCTCCGGGGTCAAAGAGCTAATTCCCGTGATGACCAGATGGGGGCGCCGTCGGGTGAGTGGCCGACACCGTCACACACCCCAAGGAAAAAGACTGGCTACTTAACACATCCATTTTTCATAGTCAGTTTGCACCCCAGGTAAATTATTACCTGATGCCATTTTTGCTGTACTGTTTTTATTAAAGATGTTTGCTTTCCTTCACTGAAAAAGCACTGCCAACTCTCTTTCTACCTAGCTCAGCGTTCACCCTCCAAATAGCCAAAAGTATGTTTCAAAAACAGATGGTTCACAGGGGACAGATGGAGCACTGCTGATGAACAAGGCCAAAAAGGCTGTTTTGCCATTGTAAATGGGAGGAGAGAAGCCAGCAGAGGAATCTCCTACTAGAGAGAGGCCCAAGCTATGAAAATATTTCAGAACCCCTGTACTGAAACACACCTGCTTACTTCCATCCATCTTTCTTCAGATGAGAGTATTAGAATACAGTAATACATTTAGATCTTTCCATTCACCTTACCCTTGTGACTGATGATTTTGTAGGAAGGGATTATAACAGGGGACAGACTGGCCTCACGCTGATTCACCCTCCATAACATGCTGCGCTTTTACAACTAGAAATAGAGAGATCAAAGAGATTATTCCTCTGTCCTGGGTGACCCAAGGAGCCAGTGACAGTGAAAGCAGATATAAACAGTCCTCCTAGGAACTCCCTCAGCTTGCTACAGGAATGGTTTCTGTTTGAAGGGGGCTTTTTCACTGATTATCTTGTCTCCTTAAGCAGTGATGACAAATGTAAGTAAAATAAAGGTTCCCTGTTGTAAATATAACATGTAAGAGGAAGAGGATCTCTATCGTCATTGACAGTATTGACAATATACTGAACTGTATTCCCCCACCCCACGTCACCCATTAAATGGTTCGCGAACAGGAAGGACAAGTTGACACACCTGGAGTCTGATTTGCTCCTGGTTTTTGCTTACTCCTGCTAATATGACTCAAACTCAACAGCTGAAAATCCTCCCTGAAAGTTAACTGCAAACAGACATCAGTTGCTCAAACTCTACTGGTGCACTGCAGAGCAAATTCTGTTCTCAGTGACAACAGCGCAACCCTCACTGTCTGCCATGACTGAATTTTAGGGTATATCTACATTACTACAGTTGCTACAGCAGCACAGCTACAGTTGGGGCCGGCTCCAGGCACCCGTGTAGCAAGCAGGTGCCTGGGATGGCAAACAGCAAGGACAGCTATTTGGGCGCTGTGAGGGCGGCACGCCTGTGGCAGTTCAACAGCTGTTCTTCCTCCATTGACCTTCCGCAGCCGTGCCACCGAAAATGGGAGAACATCCATTGGCCTGCCGCAGCCGGGCCGCTTGGGGCGGCAAATAAGGTAGAGCCGGCCCTGACTACAGTAGTGCAGCTGTGCCACTATAGTCTAGAAACTTCCAATAGCAAGGAATGAGGCTTTCCCATCAATGTAGCTTGAGAGGCAGTAACTATGTCAACAAAAGATTTCTTCCCTCGATCTAGTTGCGTCAACATCAGGAGTTAGGTCAACCTAACTATGCCACTCATGGCATGGAACGTTCACAGCCCAACTAGGCTAGGTCGATCTAATTTTCAAGTGTAGACCAGGCCTTGGCAAACAGCCCTGTTGATGGGAATAGAATTCATAGGAGTGTTGGCTAATCAGGACTAATGACTACTAAGGTCAGTCATGGTCACAACTTATTTTGGTCATCAAAAGTCAGCAGATCTGGCCTAGAACACACAGAGGAAGCAGATGCACTGAGTAAGAGGGTACCATTTGTACAGTCACTTTTCATATCACAAATCACTACTGCACTTCAAAAAGGAACTGAAATGCTTTTAAAAATAAAATGGGGTTGGGGAGATTGAATGTTTTTTGGGGCAGGAGCAAGTGTCGTCACTATGCTAATGATACCCCACATTCATTTTTTTTATTTAAGATATGCTCTATGCATCTAACACATATGGATTGGTCCCCTTTTAAACATTTTTATACATCTAAATAAATACGAATGACTTGATGTTTGTTGTAAAAATGTATGGGTGAGGCAGTCAGATGCTATGGCAAAAACTGACGTCACAATATAGCACACATATAGCAAGCTGGAGGTAAACGTGCAGAGACTTGACTAGTTGCCAGACCGAAAACTTAGAGAAAAACTGAATTGAAATGAGGTTTAATTACTTCCCCTCCTCCTTTGTCTCTTGGCCCTTCGATTCTCCAATTACACTATCTTCTCTCCATCTATCCTTTCTCCAAACTTTTTTTTTTAAATAATCACAACTGAAATCCCATCATTAGTGTGTTGTTATCATAGAATCATACAATATCAGGGTTGGAAGGACCTCTGGAGGTCATCTAGTCCAACCCCCTGCTCAAAGCAGGAACAATCCCCAACTAAATCATTCAACAGATTTTTGTCCCAGAGGCCTAAAGGGCCCCCTCAAGGATTGAGCTCACAACCCTGGGTTTAGCAGGCCACAGGTCAGCACACTGAGTCAATTCACTTTGCAGAAGACAGCACTTCCTTTATAGTAATTGTCATTGCAGCAACATTTTTTTTGACACTGCATTTCAACAGGATCCGTAATTTGCTTTTTAGACTACTAGCCAGACAGATTTATTTTTTTAAAAAATAAGGGTTGCCAAAGCTTTATGTTGTTCTTACTAACTCAGAATACTAATACTACTGTGCACTCTTGTAGTGTATTCCATTAGAGGATCTCAAAGCATCTTACAAACATTAAATTTAGCTTTGCACTTTCCCGTCCCTATCTCTATTACACAGATAAGGAAATTGAAGAATAAAATGGTTAAGTCATTTGCCTAGGATCTGTGACAGAGCCAGGAAAGAACAGATGCCTCCGGATTCCAGTCACATGCCTTGACTGTAAGTTCATCTTTCATTCCATTATCAAAGCAAGGTCCCAATCTTACGAGGTGCTGAGTAATCTCAACTCTAGGTCAACTGAAGCTGTGTCACAAAAAAACTCAAGTGAGTTTTGTACATATGTTTATATGTAATATTAGAATTGTTTTATAGGAGTAATTATCATACTGGATCAGGCCAGGGGATTATCTTCAGTATCATGTCTCTGGAAACAGCTACCTAGGACAGTTATGGGATAACCTGCTCCCAGGGAAAGTTCCCTCCCCACTAGTCGCAAGTTGGCTCATACCGCAACATGAGGGTCTACATTACTTCCAAAACCATTTTTTAAGTTTACCATTAGCAATTATTAATCTGAATTGCTTAGAGCAGAGGACTCATTTACTTGGCTCATGCCTGAGTTTTAGAAAAATCCCATCCCACACAAAAGGATAGTCACAAACCTATATCTGAATGCAAATTACTCATAAAAATCCAATCTGACCCATTTTATCTTGTAGCTAGGTGTCACTGTGAAAGAATAATAGATCTAATGTGGCTCAGACCTTAGTATAAACAGAGCCATTAAGGAAAATAGGAGAACCATTAAAGAGGTGGGAGGAAATAGCAGATATGAAACCAAGACATGGGTAATTACTTTTGGTTAGAACAGAAGGGCTTTGTTATGAAACATTCTTCAATACACAAACCCTGCAAGGGACAGGTTTGGAGGGAGGTGGTTCTCATAAACACTTTACATGGAATTATTTACAAATTCTGGGGAACTAACCAAAGGAAGTATGAGAAAGGAGCTGAACTATTTTTCTTGGCACCGAAGGCTTGTATACACTGCCAGCCAGCTGGATTGACAGGCAGCAATCCATCCATCCATCTACAATTTTGACTTATCGTGTTTAGTATAAATGTGATAAATCGACTGCCTATCGCTCTGGCATCAACTCTAATACTCAAGCTCAATGAAAAGCGCAAGGGGAATCGACGGAAAAGTGTCTCTGTCGACATACTGCAGCGGAGACACCACAGTAAGTAGACCTAAGTATGTCGACTTCAGCTACGCTATTCATGTAGCTGATGTCGCGTAACTTAGATCGATCTCCACCCCACCCCCGCATAGATCAGCCCTGAGTTTCAGAAGATGATGAGCAGTTAAAATGTCTCTGAGGCCAGAGAGACCACATTTATGACGACAGGACAAGTTTCTATGAGGCTGTTTTATAGGATACGGACTGCCTTATCCGATATTTCCTTTTTTGTTACTTAAGAAGGCTCTAGGCCAGTGGTTCTCAAACTTTTTGTATTGGTGACCCCTTTTGGACACCAGGCCTGTAAGCACAACCCCCCATAGGGGCCAGGCTAGAGGTGGGAGGTTCCAGCAGCCCCCTGGGGCAGGAGCCGCTTGGAGATGGGGCGCATGGAGCCATCCGGGGACAGGGGGGCGCCGGGCGCCCGCCACAACCAGGTTGGCTCGCGGGGGTGCCTGGAGCCGGCCGGGGAGGCACGGGGAGCCCACCACGACCGGGACCGAGCTCACAGGGGTGCCGGATGCCAGCAGCCCGCGGCAGGGGTTGCGGCCGGCTGCAGGGACTCACAACACCCCTCCCCCTCCCTCCCCGCAAACCTGGATCGCGACCCCACTTTGAGAACCAATGGGCCATAAAACCTTTGTTCAGGAATAGAGGTGAAGACTGTTAAAGACACCTAACTCCCAATGAAAGTCAATGCAAGTTAAGTGCCTAAACCTTTGGGGGGGGGGGGAATCTACCTCCAACCTCCTTTGATTGTTTCCTCTGTTTTCTCAATTGTACTGTTAGGTATAATAGCCTGATAAGACTAACATAGGGTAAGCAAGCAGAAACAATGGATTTAATTTTTTTTATTAAAGCTAATGTTTAAAATCAAATTTACACAAATTAAGAAGGAGAGTACTGTACATCTGGGGTCAGGCTTGGGTAATGGGGGATTGAAAGTAAAAGTTACAAGGTTCACGAGGTACATATATATCATATAACCAGCATAGATCCAGATTGGGTTGTGAGAGTTTTTAAAGTGTTAGTGGATAAATGGACTCAGGTACGTCAGCAATGGAACGTATTAAGAGTCCAAGTCAGTAGTGGTATATAGACACTAAGTACATGGGTGGGGTGCATCCCTTGGTTTGTCAGGGAAGTGGGTTATTTCCCTGGTTGGCGTTCTCGGTTACTGGACCTGGTACTGGTGGCGTCCTGTGATGTGTTCTACATAGATGTCTCTGGACCACCTGATGGTGCCGGACACCATGAGCTGTCTCATGAGCCGAGCAGATAGTACAAGAGCAGTTACCCCTTTATAATGTGTAAAGAGGAGCATTTGCTGTGCTCCAGGATGGTTCCCTTGGGATTACAGATTCATGGGATGAATATAGCCTTTTAAAACATAGCACTGTCGAAAGCATTATTCAATAAAACTCTTATTTAATTACTCTAGCTGGGGTCAAGGCAGCTCGCTCCAGGCTCCCTATGTAGTCCCAGATCAGCAACTACTTCCTATATTACATGGAATCTTTTCCCTTCCTGTGAAGGTTAACAATTGTCTTTTCCAGAGCAGCAGTGCTCTGGAGGGGATATATCCCTCCAGGAAATCTCTGGCTGTGATATGCAGAATGAGGCAGTAATTGCTTCTCGGCCTTTTGGCTAAGAAAGCATTATCTAAAAAGTTATGCCTTGCTGCACGAGCCACCTGCCCAACCAGCAGAAAGAAAAATATCTTCTCATGTGCATCCCAATAGCAGTCAGGCCTTCAGCTCCATTTTCAGCCACAATAACTACCAACTCCCAGAAGCCCTGAACCAGAGGGCACCTTTACAAACATGGAGGTGCAAACTTTCACCTACAGAGCCCTTCCACTCTTCAGGGTAGGCTAGCAGCAGCGTTTGACAGAAGAGGTTCTGGTGCATGACTAGGGCTCCTAGACACTATGATAATACAAATAATAAGTAGTAACAACAACAAAAGATCTTTACACCTGAATAGTTAACTTCAGTTTCCTGTTCTTTCCTGTCTGCCCACCATCACAGGTCACAATTCATATCCTGTTAATTCTCCATTAGCACTTAGGATATTGACTAAAATGGTCTATCACCTTAAGGACTGGCCAGCTCTCAAGGGTTTTAATAAAGGTTTCTAGGAAATGCAGAAGGCAGTTTTTCCTTAGCAGATGGGATTAATTCAGGATGCTGATCTAGCATCCTACCTCTCTTTCCCCCATCACTAGATGTCTCTCTGTCAGCTGCCTCACCCCACTGTCAGACACTTTGCAAACAGGAAAGCAGGCTGGCAGAGGCGAGCCCATGGCATGTTGCCCAGAGTAGATCATATAGGACCAGCAGTGGGAGGGAGGATCCAGTACCACATCCGTGAATGGTGGAGGAGTTACTCATTCAAAGAGTTACATCCATAATGGCAAAGCCCTTGGTATTTCCTGGCAAATCTGGGTAAAGCACAGCTACAAATTTAGGATGTTAGAGCCACTGAATTTAACCCCATAGAGACACTTCACTCTTTCTACACCTGGCAGACAGTCTTGGAACATGAAGATTTTCTAGCCTTTGAGTGCCAGTTATCCTTTTTGACACGGTTTCAACAATTTTGACTTTGCATAGCCGTGCAATGAGTTCTCAGGGCTTATATTCTATTTTCAGGCACTGGTATCCTGCACAGGAAAATATTTTCTTGTCAATATTCTTACTGTAGACAAGGCCACAGACATCCTCAGCCTTGCATTCCTCCAGACCTCTTTCCAGTTGCACAAGACCCTTTCAGACTAACTCCTTGCATAGTGCTTATGCTTGGCTTCAGGACACAACTGTTAGATCCTAGGCTGAATTCAAGTTCTCTCCTCTCTTCTTTAAACCCTTCCTTCCAACATCTCACTCTCAAGCTCTCTGTGGCTTATAAGCTCTCTGTGGCTTATCCCCTATGTGACTATACAGTTGTCTTGTTATATAAACCTACTATCCTTGGTACTTTAGGAATTAAGACACCTGTTATACAATGTCTAAACTGCAAACAATTCTACATTTAAGTCTTAAAGGACTCAATTTTAAAATCAGTAAATGTCAATAATCCTTTGACTTTTTCCCTGCACTTGAAATCCACTGGGGGGGGGGGGGGGGGAAAGATGGAAGCTGCAATTGAGGACAACCAATTTTCTTGTTGTCCTTTCTATCCGGCAACTAGTTCCTAAAGTTATGAAAAATTATCATGATTGTATTTATCAACTGTTCTAAATCTCAGTTTCTATAGTCAGTTTACACAGAATAAAAATGTTCCTTATTTCCTGCTAATAAAAATATTCAAGATGTGGTTCTTCTCTGAAAAGCAACTGTGTAAAAAAATGATACCTTCCTACCCAACTGATTGTTCCTGGTTTGTATTCAGTCATATTTATACCTTCAGTGATAACATTCAACTTGAGATAGCAAAGATGATTTTGCAGGGAAGGCAGTTATAGGTGGGGGACAAATCCTTGCACTTGTAAATTTAGCACAGCTGAGACAGAGAGAATAAAAATTTTCCAAGCAGAACCTTTGTATTAATGGAAACAAAATACTAGGAAGTATAAATGTTTATATTAACCGCTGAAATGCAGAAAAATAAAAAACAAGTCCTGACTTAGGCCCTATGTGACTGTCACACAGGGCACAAATCAGGACAAAATGTGACCCCATAATCTTCAATTATACTTATATGTGAATAATTTCGCTATTTCCTTAGCAACACCAGAGCTGACATGCCAAGATGTGAAAGTTAAGAGCAAGCAAGACTCAGAGGCTGTAAATAAAACACAAGCTACAAGTAGTGTCATATTCAGCTCAACAGCAGAAACAATGAGCATCTTATATGGGCCCATGTTGGATCATGATCAAAATATTAATAACTTTGCAGTCAAAACAATCAAGCGTCAAATGGATTTCATTTGGTAAAGTGTGTATTTCCCTGGCATGGTCTGAGTTAGGAGACGGAAATGCATTCTTGGATAGGCGGTCTCCCTCCTCCATGGAGCTGCCTGTTGCAGTAACTATAACCTTCCCCGCCTCCCTCGATTCAGTTGATATGCACATTACCTGGGGAGGGATGAGGATCCCCCCGGTCACATCACCGAGACTGGGAGGGATAGCTATCCCTTTACACTAACTGTTACTAAGGGGGGGAAGCAGCCCCAAACAGTCAGGTTCTTCTGGGAAAGGGATGTGAATCATCCAAATGAAGGGAAGGTTCAACACCACTTGAAAATCCGAAGCTCTTTGGGGAAGAGATTCCCACGTCCCTCCCCCAACTCTGTGGGGTGGAGAGAGACACCCAGTCCCTTCCCAGGCTTTTTTAGGGGAACTGGGGGTGGGATCCCGTGAACCCTTCCTGACCCTTTAGGGAATGGGTGGAGCCACTAACACCTTAGGAAATGGGGGTGGGGCGCCCGGGCCCTTTAAGGGAATTGGGGCAGGGAGCCACGCCGCCTCTGAGGGTCCCTACGTGCTTGTACTCCCCCTGCCTGGCCCCCCCTCGGGTGGGAGCCAGTCACTCGCTTCCCGGAACCACTGGGGACACTCGGCCCGCTGCGGATCCCAGCCCCCCCCGTGGAGGAGATGACCCCAGCCCACCTGCCCTTGGGCGGGGGGATCCCAGCCCCGTCCCCTGCCCGGCGGGGTGGAGCTGGGGGGGGGGGGATCTTCGGCCCCGGGGGGCCCCCATGGCTGGGGCAGGGCGGCGCCCGAGCCCGTGATTACCTCGCTGCCCCGCACTGGGCCCAGGCCGGCTCCTCCAGCTGCGGCTACCCATGGCCGGGGCGGGCTGCTCCTGCGGGGGCTGCGCGGCTCCAGCCGGCCGGGGGGAACCCGGACTCTCGCCGCCTGCCCGGCTCCTGTTTACACCGGGAAGCCCAGCTGTCTGTCAGCGCCGCCCCGCCTCCGCCGCCATGGCCGGGGGCGGGGCCTGCGGGGCCCTGGGGGCCGGCGCCGGGCGCTCGCCCAGGAGGAGCTCCAGGGTCCCGCCGTGTTGCCGGGCCTCGGGGCGCGGGCGCGTGGACTCCGCGGCGCCCTCGGACCCCGGACACTCTGAGGGGTGCCGGGTGCCTGGGAACCCCTCCGGTGGCTCCTGCGCCCTGTGAAAGTCGCGGTGGGGGAGGGTGCACACGCCTCCCCCCAGGACCGCCTCGTAGCCCTGGCGGGGGACGTAGAGCCCCGAGGCTGCTCGCCTGCCTGAGGAGGCTGGTGTGCTGGGCTGAAGCAAGCCCACTGGGCGGAAACGCTGTGCCCCAGCGCCCCCACCCCCGGGTGCCTGTAGAGGCTGTGGGTGGGTGCTGCAGCATGCATCGGTGGGGGGAAGACCTGGTACCTTGAGGCCACTGTGCAACCTGTGTGCAGACATCTTGCACACTGATGCCAGCATGCGAGTACCATATTCCCAAGCCACCATGGCCAATCAAGGGAGAAGACATTGCAACCCGAGGCCACCATGCCCTTGGCGAACAGGGACATTTGTGCCCTTGGACCAATCTCAGGGGCATGTCACACCCTTGGGCAGCAAGCGACTGGCAGAGGATAGCACTGCAGTCATCACCACATAAAGTTGCATCACCATCTCATCTCAGACATTCAGTTTACCTGGGAAGAAGGTATTCTTGCCATTTTACAGGAAAGGAAGTTGGTGCACAGAGAGGGAACGAGAGACTTATCTATGGTGACACAGCAAGTCAGGTGCAAAGCCCATAAGATAGTTCAGGTATACTGACCCTGCCCTCACCCCTGCTTCTGTATTCATGTAGCCTCACCATCTTCCTTCAACCATCCCTCCCTCTCCCTCCCCCCCAAATAAAAGCTGTTAATTTTATTTCAAGATATGGGTCAGGCCTATATAAATCACATCACCCACTCCCATAGTTCTCCCTGTTCTAATTCAAGCATAAAAACAATTACACATAACCTTTTTGCAACACTTTAAAAATGTATAAATATATTCGATAGGGTTGCCACTTTTGTACTGGTATAACCCCTAGTGTGGATGTAGTTATGCCAGTATAAAAGTGCCATATACTGTAAGGGTATGTCTACACTACCCACTTTACAGCGCAACCACAGCAACGCTGTGACATGGACATGCTTTATCGCCAGGCGAGAGCTCTCATGTCGATTTTTTTAAAAAACACCACCCTGAATGAGAGCGCCTGGCAATAAAGTGCTGTCTATACTGGCTCTTTTCAGCGCTAAAACATTTGTTGCTTGTGGGGGTGGGAGGGTTCACACCCCTGAACAACAAAAGTTTTACTGCTGAAAGTGGCAGACACCTTCTTATACAATACTTATACTGATATAAAGCATGTTTATACTCATAAAACTGAATTCACATTAGGGGTTTACCAGTTTAACCATACTAGTATAGTTACAGTGATACAATTTTCTAGTGTAGACAAGGTGTAAGGGAGTTAAGCATCCAGATCCCCAGATGGAAACATGCAGTAAAGAATCTAGCCAATATTCTTGTCATCATTTGTGCTTTTGTGATAGGTTAAGTATTTAAATCATATACCTGTAGACTTGAATTTTGTAAATGCATGAAATTAATCAAATAGGTTGTAGAATGAAAGGCTATGGAGAAAATGAGCAATAAGTAGATAGAGCCAAAAAAGAAAGACAGAGAGGGGTCATGTAAGAGGAAGAAAAGGTGGAAATATTCAAGAAAACAATCTTATGAAAGATCCTTGGTGCAATAAAATTACACCATAATGTTATTTGTGACTGCTGCTGCTAGACCTGTTGTAATTTCTTGCTTTCATTCCGTAAATGGTAGATATTTGTTCCAGAGGGCCAGAGCTGTTCATACAGGTTTTCTGAGATATGTTTGGAATACATGAGTCTTTGTAAAATAAGGATAAAGTACAAATAACGGGAAATGAGAATGATGGAAGGAAACGTAAGGAGGAAGATAGAGAGAGTTCATTCCTCTGCCCAGCAATGATAAATTTTATTGCAAGACTTGAGAATAAATGAAAAAGAACCTAAAGAAAGATGACAACTTTTAAAGCAGACTTAACAAAACAAAAAGAGGGGGACCTTTTATATGATGTGAGTTATTCTCTGAGCACGGTCCAAGTTTTCTGTAATCTGTAGCGTGAGTCTGCATTTTTGATATCAATAATTGACAGGAATACAAAGCAATGACACCGACCCATGGAGGAAATGACACTAAAATGAATGACAGCGTTAGTGAGGCACACCCCAGAGGTATGCCTGCCAAAAGGTATCTATCTCCTGGTGTGGAGTGTGGCAACCCCCTTATGCAAGCAACACCGTACAATAGATTTTAGAAAAGAAACTGCAGAATAACCTCTCCAACTAAACTTCAGGTGGAGGGCAAGTTGGAATTCCAGTTAGAATGAGGCCAGGATAACAGAATTAACAATGTTCCTAACTCTTGTGAAAAGCACTGTGTATCTTTAATGACCACAAGGGGTCAAGAGCTTGGTTTTGAAAAATGACACTGCCAGCATCAGAGGGCTTCTTATCTCCAGGCTGGGGCATTGCTTCTGTACGGATGTAGAAGGAAAAGTGCCACCTCCTGGATTAAGTAGTACTGTTTCCTGCAGCATCCTATGTTTCTATGGAGATGTGTTGGACTCCTCATTCACTTATTAACTAGGCCCAGCCCTGCTTGGGTTGTAGTCAAAGTATTTTCCACTACTGGATCTAGTGTATAGATTATAATAATTCTGTATTATTTGGAGACTGTGTGATATAATTGGACTTCTGTGTTTCAAGGTTTATTTATTTCATATTTTTAGCAACTTTTGAGTTTATACAGATGTCAGATCAGGTTTTTCTGGGGGAGGGAGGTTCTCTTTGTATATACTGTAATGTATATTATACATTACTCGCTACAGCAGGGGAAATTACAATGAGATTATGCATTATGGCAGTAGATAATATATGCAACACTGCATAGTAGTATATAATGTAATGAGTAATCCCTTTTAATTTTCCCTAGTGTGCTTTAATATAGTACTGTTTCAAACAGCACTGTGTTAAAGAGCATTAAGGAACTTTTAGTGGAAGCCAGCAGGGTCTGTGTGGACCAATTCATGTGCAACACATCAGTGCACTTTAGAAATCACATCCCTGTAGTCAGCATTGCTGCTCCATGTAAATAAGCCAAGCCCTTAGATACACAGAACATTTACATAAACATCAATTTATTTCTCTCTCTCTCTCTCTCTTTTAAATCTGTGGTGTTTTATCAGTTAAAACGGAAAATCAGAAGCCCTAAAGGTATAACCGATAGCTACTGGATTGAGAGGAGATCTTGCTTCTATTCCCAGCACGACCACTGACTTGCTGTGTGTCTTTGAGCAAGTTTCTGTACCTCTGTGTCCCCTCCTATTCTTTGTCTAGTTTCTAGATGGTAAGCAATTTGGAACAGGGGCAGTTTCTCACTACTGGTCTGTACCTTGCTTGTACCATAGGCCCTGTAAGTGGTTGTTAGAGCTTTGCATGGCAGGGGTTTGCACATCAGAAGCATTTGTTTCAGAACCCCTTCATCATAACAATAGTTCATTGTTATGTCCAAAGCATCTCATCAACCCTTCCTCTGGACTCTTGTGTTCATTTCCCCCCTTTCTCAGCTACCCTGGAGTCTTCCTGAAGTATCTTTCCTACTGCAGACTCTGGTTCTGTCCCTCATAGAAATCTCACTGTGGTTCATCCCCAGATTTAGCTCTCTTTCTTTTATGAGGCTCAAGTGTCCATTAAGTTATCACCTGACCCCTCTTCCTCCTGCTCCCTCTGGCTGTGAAGCCACTAATTAATTATGGTACAGGTGCAATAGATGTGACTAACTGGCTTTTAACCCTTTTTAGTCCATGATGGGAGTTTTGCCCCAATCTCAGTGGGGACCTCTAGGTGCTGTTGGATTATAAACAATAATAGTTATGCAGAAATAAAGTCAGGGGGCAGGAAGTGGGTGGGGTTGGATAGGGGGCAGGGTCATGCTGTTTGGGAAAGCACAACCTTCCCGCTCATGCTTCAAAACTTTATAGTTAGTTAGTCTTTAAGGTGCCACAGGACTTTGTTACCTCTGCTATTCCAGACTAACACGGCTACCTCTCTGATTCTTAACCTTCCCTATCCGGCCCTCTGTACAATTTTGAACCCTGATGTGGCCCTCGGGCCAAAACGTTTGCTGACTCCTGGTTTAAATGAATGGAAAATAAGAGATCTAAACTGCACCAATGAAGACCAGGTTGGAAATGCCTCAAAACGGTTTCCAAAGCAAGAATGAGTTTATTATAAAAGAACAGAGATTTGAGTGGTAGTGAAAATTATGGAAACAAGTGGTTACATAAAAAAAAATTATAACATGCTTTCTAGAGACTAAACTAGCAGGTGTAGGGGAAGGGATAGTTCAGTGGTTTGAGCATTGGCCTGCTATACCCAGGGTTGTGAGCTCAATCCTTGAGGGGGCCATTTAGGGATAGGGGACAAAATCTGTTGGAGGTTAATCAGACAAAAGACATTTCTCACCTAAGGTTCTCTACAACATTTCCATCCAAGCTTGGTTGAGACTCCTTTTTTGTAAAGCAAACTTGCTATCCATTTACATCCCATGTGAAAGATCCCAGGGATGACTTCTTTCCCCCATCCCAATATACCGTAGTAGCACAAACCTTTGAAGACTATCTCAAGATAAGAGGTTTTCCCTACTCCCTCCTTGCTGTTCTCATCCTGTTAGTTTCTGAAGTTCTTCCAATCTTTCATTTGCATTTGTTTCAGACTGGTTCACCTATTGTGAATGAGACAACACTCAATTTACATGTAAACAGATAGATGATAAACATCTTTTGGCTGGCAGAAAACCTCTTTGTCACCTGTGCTAGTGACCAACCCCCAGATACAGAAATTAAGAATATTTTGAATCTCTATGCATACTCCTTGACTAGTGAGACGGTGCTGTTCCTGGTGGGATCCAACTGTGAGTGTCAGATCAGGACAGATTGCTTCCAAAGGGGCAACTACAGCCCAAAGCTGGGGTTTTTCCACACTAAGGCAAACCAAATCAGCCAAACAGAAAAGACTTTGGTTTCGCCCCACTGGCTAACCACAAGTCACACAAGCAATTCCCTTAGACACTCCAGCTTCACAGTATCACCACCAGCAGCCACCTATCCTGGGGACCAATGGTTATGAAAACCAATCCCCCAAATAAAGAAAACGGTTCTCCCCAATTCCAAGGAATCAGGCCCCAGACCCAGGTCAATATACAAATCAGATCTTCCCACAAATCACGCTGTTGCCAATCCTTTAGAATCTAAAATCTAAAGGTTTATTATACAAGGAAAAAGGTATAGGTGAGGGTTAAGAATGGTTAAAAGAAATCAATTACATGCAGTAATGGTACATCGCTTGGTTCAGTCTTGCAGCTGTAGAATAAACTGTAGGTTTTAATCAAAGTCTTTGGAGAGCATCTCCTGCAGAGATGGGTCAGTACCTTTGTCCAGAGTTCCCTGAGAAGCAAAGTTCCATCCAAAGCTGGAAACAAGGCAGGCTGAAGACTGGAGGTAAAAGACAAAATGGAGAATGCTTCTTCCAGCTTTTATAGACTCTGTCTTCTGGGCCAAGACCCTCCTCCTTCTTTTGCAGAGTCCGGTTGCAAAATGGAGGTTTACAGTCACAAGGTCCAATCACCAGACTCTCCAAGATTCAGTTTCTGACCAGGCAGTTGACATTCCTAGAGCAGCTCGGGTGTGGACAGGCATATACAAAGTCCATTGTGTGGTTGATGTCCCTTAATGGGCCATCAGGCAGCCCCAGCCTGTCTGAGCCTTCACAGGAGCCAAGCCTAAGCTTGAAGTACAGGTACCTTTAACTTTAGTTACAAAATAGATACACACATATGGAATAGATACACACATATGACACCTGTTATGACCCCCTTCACATAAGATTTGGTACCCCAATGATCTATATGGTACCAAATTATTTCAGTACCGTGACAACTAGTATCTGTATGTACATTTCACAATGATATTGATAACCAGTGAGAGACTGGCTTGTATTTGAGACAGCCAATGGCATTTTCGGGTGAATTACAATGTACATACCAGACTCAGGAGATTCCTGTAACCCCTATGTACCCCCTCCTATGCTCCTTCCCAGTTGGCACTGAGAGGTTCCTGGGTCAAAAATGACATCATCCTCTTTCTGCTAACCAGGGGCTACACCCACTTGGTTTTAATACAGGCCTAGGCCACCGTGATCTGTGCATTCTTCATCTCCAAACATGGTAATTATAACCACTCTGTAAAAATGAAACCAGATGCTAAAGAAATTCTGGCAGGTGCAGCATACCGCAGCAGCTTGTCTGCTGACCAACACTAGTCAGAAAATGCCTCCACTCAAGCAATTCTCATCACTGCCATGGCCATGCATCAAATACAGGATCATGTTAAATCCTTGGGCAGACATTTTCAAAAGCACTTAAGTCTTAAGAGACGTGAGACCCTAAGTCCTATTGTCAAAAGTGACTTAGGCTGAGATCCTCAAAGGGAGTTAGGGCACCCATGGGCAGCGTCTGACGCCCGCTGGGGGAAGCTAGCCCTGGCCCCACCCCTTCTGCTGAAGGCCCTGTCCCTCCCCTTCCGGAGCCCAGAGCGTTTCTCCCCCCCCCCCCCCCGCAATCGCCTGAGCACCCCCAGGATGCCTGAGTGCCAGGCGGGCAGCATGGCCCCAGCCACAAATTGTTGTGCAGGTAGCACAGTCCCCACACTCAGCGGGCAGGTGGCATGGCCCCCGGTGCCCTCAGTGCTGAAGTGCCAGGTGGGTGATGTGAGCACTGGCCCCAGCTGACCCAAATCCCAACTGCAAGCTGCCCTAACTCAAGCGTGGGGGCGGGGAAGAGTGGGAAGCCGGAGGAGACCTGGCAGGGCCATGTGGGGTTGTTTGGGGAGGCTTAGGCCTTGGTTACACTGCCACTTTATAGCGCTATAAAGCCTCCAGGAGCGCTATAACTCTGTGCCCGAACACACTGGCAAGGCACATATTGCGCTATAAGTCCGAGTTTATAGCTCTCGTGGTAAACCACCTCCGCATGGGGAATAAGGGCTGTTGCGCTAGCGCTGTAGCGCAACGGCGCGAATGTGAACAGCCATTGCGCGTTAATTAGCCTCCAGCCTGGCCCACAATTACCGTTCGAGCCACTCTGGGCATCAGTTTCAAACTCTTCTGTCGCGTCCTCAGGTGACCACACATCAGACCCGCCCTTTAAATTCCCAGGGAAATTTGAAAATCCCCTTCCTGTTTGCTCCAGCCAGGGGTGGAGTGCTCCTCAGGTATCCATTTTGCTTCGGCATGACTCCACGTGCCATGCCTCCTCACAATAAACGATCTCCACCGTGGTTCAATACTGAGTTGCTGGACCTCATCAGTTGTTGGGGGGAAGCGGCTGTCCAGTCTCAGCTGCGGTCTAGCCGCAGGAATTACGATACATATGGCCTGATATCACGGGCCATGAAGGACAGAGGCCATGAGCGGGACACTCTGCAGTGCCGGGCAAAAGTAAAGGAGCTTAGGATTGGCTATCGCAAAGCACGCGACGCAAACAGCCGCTCTGGGGCAGCCCCTGTGTTTTGCAAGTTCTACAAGGAGCTGGATGCGATACTTGGTGGTGATCCAACGCGCACTCCACCGACCACCCAGGACACTTCTTCCCAGCCCACCACTGAAGGGGGCAGGGAAAGGGGGACGGAGAGGAGCACGACCTAGAGGAGGAGGAGGCGGCGGCGGCAGCGGCAGCAGTGACCCAGGGCACGGAGGAGTCACAGGACACATGCAGCCAGGAACTCTTCTCAAGCCCGGAGGGCAGCCAGAGCCAGCCACAGTGTCCGGCGGTTGCGGGGGGCAGGGCAGCAGCAGCGGATTGCGCAGGTACAGCTACTTTTCTATTGGGAAGGCAGGCAGCTTGGCCGGGATGGAAAGGGATGCTGGCCGCATGGTTCTCTACATGTGGAATAGTGCATTGATGTAGTCTATAACCTCACAGTAATCCTCATCGGTGATTTCTTCAAAGGTCTCAATAAGAGCTCTTGCAATGTGCCTGCGCAGGTTTCTGGGGAGAGCCAGCGTGGCCCCTGTCCCGGCCATGGTCACCAGTCCCCGCCATTGTTCTAAGAGGGGTGGGGGGAGCATCGCTGCACAGAGGCAAGCTGCATATGGCCCTGGGCGGAAGCCGCATCTCATTAGCATGCCCTCCCTTTCTTGCTCCGATCTTCCAGCATGAATACCTACACAGAGAATGTTGGGACAGTGCTCAGAGTGCAGTTTCTGCAAATGCCCTCCGCTCCCCCCAAGTCATAGGACAGCACGGCAGGGAAACAATCATTGTCCCCGCGACTCACCATGGCAGGGGCTCCGTTGCTTTCTCTGTGTGCTCAGTGTGTGCTACAGCTTTGTCGGACAGGGAAACTGCACAGAAACACATGGAATGCGTGGGACTCGCTACTGTTGAAAACAAGTGAATCTTCTGTTTTAACTGTTGACTTGTAACTTTCCCTAGGTTTGGCCTTGACATCAACATCACCAGTCTTATCTGCAGCTAAGGAGGATACGAAAGAGACCACTGAAGAGAAAGGAAGACCTTTTGAAACAAGTTATGGAACAGGCAGCAACAGACAACCGCGTTGCACAGCAGTGGCGGGAGAATGAGAGCAGGCGGAGGGAGGATGAGAGGAAGCGGAGGGAGGAACAGATGCAGTTGAGGGAGATGGCTCGCGAGCAGCGCGCTGACAAGCTGTTTAGAATATTAGAGCTGCAAGTAGAGACTCTGCAGTGGATCACTGCCGTTCAGGAGGAGCAGACCCGGGCTCGCCACCCCCATTGTCAGTTGCCCCCTAACCCTTCCCCTTCTGGCCCTCTGGCCCCTTCAGGCCGCTATCAACAGCGGCCTGGTTATTACCACCCACGGCTGCCTCCAACCCCCTTCTCTTCACCGACCAACCCACAGACCCATCACCCTTATCCACTGCACACAACCCCTACTAACAATCATCATCGCCCTCCGCAAGTGGGGTTGGGGGAACACAGCAATTCGGAGGGCACTGGAGGTTATGAGTCCAGGACATACGCCAATCTCTGAGTGACCCCTTCGCACCCCAACTGCCCCCCCTCCTCCCTCACACATTTTACTTTTTTTCAACTTTTATTTCAAATTCAGAGAAAGCTGTTCAATAAATAAATTCTTTTTAATAAATGGGTTTCTGTATTCGGTGCACATATGTATCTAATAGGTACAGAAAAGCAAATGCCTTATCCTATTAACAGACTGCACCCTCCCTCCCTCTGCAATTCCCATTAGAACTCGCTTTCAGCCTCAAAATGCTCCCTCAAGGCTTCCCTGATCCTTGTACCCTCGCGCTGGGCCCCTCTAAGAGCCCTGCTCTCTGGCTGTGCATACATGGGCCTCCAGCTGTTGAACCTCCGAGGTCCATGCCATAGTGAAGCCTTCGCCCTTCCGCTCACAGAGATTATGTAGGGCACAGCACAGAGAAATAACCGCGGGGATACTTCCCTCTGCCAAGTCTAGCTTGCCATAAAGACATCTCCAGCGGGCCTTGAGACGCCCAAAAGCACACTCATTCGACAGCGGCTCAGCCTGTAGTTGAACCTTTCCTGGCTGGTGTCCAGGCTCCCCGTGTAAGGTTTCATGAGCCAGGGCATTAGAGGGTAAGCAGGGTCACCAAGAATCACAATGGGCATTTCCACTTCCCCCACGGGGATCCTCTGGTCAGGAAAAAAAGTGCCTTCTTGCAGCTTCCTGAACAGGCCAGTGTTGCGGAAGATGTGTGCGTCATGCACCTTTCCCGGCCAGCCTGCATTAATGTCAGTAAAATGCCCACGGTGATCCACAAGCGCATGAAGAACTTCTGCTAGGTGGTCGGGCATCAGAATAGGTATATGGGTCCCATCGATCGCCCCTCCACAGTTAGGGAAACCCATCTGCTCAAAGCCAGCCACGATGTCACACACGTCACCAAGAGTCACGATTTTTCATAGCAGGAGGCGATTAGTGGCCTTGCACACTTGCATCAACACGACTCTAACGGTCGACTTTCCCACCCCAAAGTGGTTGGCCACCGATCGGTAGTTGTCTGGGGTGGCCAGCTTCCAGAGTGCTATAGCCACCCGCTTCTCCACCGGGATGGCAGCTCTCAGTCTGGTGTCCTGGCACTGCAGGACGGGGTCGAGTTCAGCACACAAACCCATGAAAGTGGCTTTTCTCATGCGAAAGTTTTGCAGCCACTGCTCATCGTCCCACACTTGCAAGACGATGCGATCCCACCAGTCAGTGCTCATTTCCCATGCCCAGAAGCGGCGTTCCACGGTCGTGAGCATGTCCGTTAAAGCGACGATCATTTTAGTGTCCAATGCGTTCCTTGGCTCGATCTCGTCTTCTTCACCAGACTCATCACTACTGTCACGGTCCATTTCAAGAATGAACTCCACTGCGCAGAGAGTTGTGCTGGCGACACTAGCCAGCATGCTCCTCAGCAGTTCTCGATCCATTATGGCACAGGAAAACGGACGACGGAGCGCGCGTGCCTTGCTGAAACCGTTGAAAGATGGCGCCCGAGGTGGACGGAAACACAGAGATTACTGGGATATGACACAAAGCATCATGGGGAGTTGGAACCGGATGCAGAATGGCTGCAAGTGAGGCCCCCCTTCCCACAAGGCATTGTGCCAGATTGGGAAGAGGTGCTCTGTGGGATACCTGCCCTATTGCGCTACTCCCAAGGCCGCCTGAAGCACCGCAAATGTGGCCATGCTTTAGTGCTAGCGGGTCTAAGTGTGCACACGCTCTAGTGCAATACCTATTGCTGTATATGGGACGCGATATAATCCTGTAGTGTAACCAAGGTCTTAGCCTCCCCCAGCCTGTGATACCCGCTGCCCATAAGGGCACCTAAGTACCTTTGAGGATATGGGCCTTAGAAGCCAATGAATGTCTCCAAAAGCTCTCAGCGACTGGTGCTACACCTATTTTAGACACCTAGAGCACCGGTGGTAGCTCCCATCTTCAGGAACACTCAAACTCCCGCCAGTGGAGGTGACACTAATGGGAAATAGAATCAGGGTTCTCTGCAGCAAGTCCACAGCTGAGAATGACAACTTTGACTGACCTCAGGACAAAGTGCAAGCTCTGTGTCTTTGCTAGAGGTTTTCCATTAATTTGACAACTAATTGTTTTAAAATCTGCTTGTGCCCAGTATTGGGGAAGCAAAGAGAATCTAGACAATTGTCTCCTGTTCTTTACAAGGGCAAAGAGATGAATTTAAGTTTAGGGGGTAAGCAGTTCCTATAGATATACTAAATATGATAAGATGTCAAATAGATCAATATATTGCCACTGACTTGAGCTATTGTTGGCAATCTTTGTAGGCAATTTATGGAGACACGGCCTATTCACTCGCTAAGTGGGTACTTTCAGGTCCAGATTGAGGAAGATGCTTATATACCAAGGTGATGAGGGTCTAAGAAATAGCTGTGATGGCTAAATTCGATGACATTGATGAGGGGGTGGGTGCCTTCCGAGCTGTATCAGTGCTGTGGGTAGGTAGACATGGCCGTCAGGGCTACCGGTCAGACATGTTTCACCAACAATAAATACTGATTTTTGTTAAATGGAGTTGAGTTGCTAGAAATTTCTATTCCCTGAGTGAGACCCTAATATTCCTCAGAAGCAGCATGGCTCTCAGTGCAGTTACAGAAGAACCTCCGAGTTACGAACACCAGAGTTACGAACTGACCAGTCAACCACAGACCTCATTTGGAATTACAAATATGCAATTAAGTAGAGACAACCCCCTGCCCCCAAAAGCAAATACAGCACAGTACTGTGTTAAACAAACTACTACAAAAATAAAGGGAAAGCAGCATTTTTCCTTCTGCATAGTAAAGTATCAAAGCTGTATTAAGTCAGTGTTCAGTTGCAAACTTTTGAAAGAACAACTGTAACATTTTGTTCAGACTTACGAACATTAAGAGAGTTACGGACAACCTCCATTCCTGAGAGGTTTGTAACACAGAGGTTCTGCTGTACGAGACACTTTTCAAAGCTCTTAAACCCCCACAAGCACAGAAGTGACAGAGCCAAATATCATGTCAGAAAAGTGCACCATGTTGAAAATGCCCCTTGCCCACTATGAGTAAATTAGGATATTACCCAACCCCTCATATTGAGCTAAGTTATCACTCATTCTCCCCATATAAAAGAGTATTCTGCAGTACTGGACCCAGAGCCTATATGCTTCCGTAGTGATACTCAGTGTTTTAGGTGATCACTTTAGAATTCTATAATATTTCTGGTTAGCAAGGTTATTTTAGCAGCCCTTAATAAATTTGGTGTTTTAGTGATATTTGCATTAAATATCACCACATTTTTAATGGGCTGGACCAGTTTCAGCCCATCTTAAGTGGGAGGTTGCTCTCGTAGGACATTATGTGGCACAATTGTGATGCAACTTCATGCACCAGAATGTGCAACATTGGATCATTTGGCTTCAATGGCCAGCTGGCACGAGCTCCCTGACAAAGTGCAGTGAGTTCTGAATACACATGGACATGCCATCCCCATCATCTCTAATTATATAAAAATGCACCAAAGGAAAATGTAGGCCATATTGCAGTATGATCTATTAAGTTGAGAAGTCTCGGCACTGAGGGCATTTGAAACTGGACATCACGCTTGTGAATTCTCCGCTGGGAACAATCATCATTTATCTCTCCCTCGTTCTGTGTAGAGAAAGAACGAGTGCCTGAGATTTTTTCTTCTCTAGGATTCAGCTCAGTCCCCTCCTCCCTTCCACCTGCATTTCCTGTGCTGTGTGTTTTCCCATCTGTTCATTCTCCCCAGTCTGCATCACTAGCAGTAGACTAGGGTGACCAGATGTCCCGATTTTAGGGTCTTTTTCTTATATAGACTTCTATTACCCCCCAACCCCTGTCCCGATTTTTCACACTTGCTGTCTGGTCACCCTACAGTAGACTGAAAGTGACAAAATACTGTTTTCTGAAGCCCTCTGTGTCTTACTAGGTGTGAGCCCATCAGAGCGCAGGATTCATGCCCTCCTGAACTGTTGCTCTGCTTCTTATTGCTCAACATGGAGATCAACTTGATCATGGGGCCCTGGAACAGGAGTGTCAGGGGGCCATGCCTCCCCTCCAACTTTTTACCAGCCATAAGGGTGAGTGATGGGGGGGGGGGGGTGAGTGATAGGGGTGTGTGTGTGAGTGGGAGGCAGGATGTTGGGGGGGAGGAGAAGAGGCGGTACGGGAGCAAGGCCTTGGGGGCAGAGGCAGTTTGGAAGCGGGCTCTTGGGAGAAGGAGCAATGTGAGGATGGAGGCTTGGGGGAGATGGACAGAGGCTTGGGGAGAAAGGGTGGGGCCTCAGGATGGTGGGGCCATGGTTTGGGTGCCTGTGCCCGCCCCTTGTTTCAGGGTGCATCTGCTGCTATTGGATTGGTCTCTGGGAGGGAAGGGAAAGAAGGGAACATGCAGGGGAGAGAAAGAAATCAGTGTGGTGACAAGGAGGGAAAGGGCATATCCTGCCCGGCCCAGATTCTCATTAATATAAAAATGGCTTCTGGTTCGGATAGGAAAAGAAAAGTGACTCACCTTTACAGTAACTGGCGTTCTTTGGGCTGCGCTGGCCACATGGATTCATCTCGGGTTGTCCATATGCGCTGTGTGCTTGCGAGAGCAGGGTACAGTATTTTGGCCAGCGGTGGCTGCTGAGACTGAATATCCTCGTGTTCCCATATAAAGAACATAAAGGGTGGAGTGGGCCCAACTGCCATTCAGTTTCTTCACCAATACAGAATCCAGGTGGTATAGGACGCTGGAATAGTGGGGAATGAAGGCAGGGCCTGGAATCCATATGGTGTAGCAGGGTGCTGCTGCAGAGGCACCTAATTAGCCCCTGCTCAGCCAGCCCCAATCAGGGGAGATAGATTGGGGCTGGCAAGAGCCCGATGCCTGGCCTGTGGATTGGCTGCACCTGCTGGTTTACGGGCTATAGGCTGGAAGGAGCCAGAAGGTGGGGGGAAGGGCCAGGGTAAGGTCAGTCTCCCGGCTGAGGGCTGCTGTGGGTGCAAAAGGAGCCAAGTAAGCTGACAAGTCTGTATATAGCTGAACACTGGTGGTGGGCACTGCTTTGTACATAATAAAGACACACATGCTGCACAGTTGAAGCCTCTTGGAGCTTTATTTGGGCAGCCAATGGGCTGCAGGAAGAGGGGAGCCAGCAGACCCTGTTACAGGACAGCACACCTGAAAGTACTCCCGTTATTGTAAAGGTAACTTTTCTGTGAGTGCTTGCCCATGTATATGTTCCACTTTTAGTGACTTACAAGCAGTCAACTGCTAGGAGAAGGTGGATGTTAAAATAATCAGATTTTGATGCTTCTACCAAGTAATACAGTTTAGTAGAAGTATGGACTGAACTTCACAGGGCAGCTTTGCAGCTGTCTGAAATGGGTACCCTTTAAAAGGAAGCTGCACAAGGTGACTGAGCTCTATTGGAATGTGCCCCTGATCTGAGCTAAGGGGATCAAATCTAGCTATGATCATAACATAGCTAACAGATCCCCTGATCCCACTTGGCTAGTGGGATTGTTGACCCTTCATTCCTTCAGCAAATGCTATCAACAATTTGGGGAAGTCCTGAAAGGTTTGGTCTTTTTCAAATGAAAGGCTAAGGCCCTGCAAATAGCTAAGGCAGGGGTAGTCAATATGCAGACCACAGGGCAAAGCCAGACAACCAGATGCTTTTGAATGGGCCACAAAATCTTTTTATTTACTTATTTTCTTCTCTGGAGCCTGGACCTCGCCTATACCTTGACCAAGAAATTTGGACCTTGACAAAAAATTGACTACCTGTGATCCAAGACGTACAGCCTAGCCTCTCCCAATTAGTATGCGATTTAGAAGAAAAACAAATAACCAACCACTGGGGTTGATGGTGCCAGCTATTTAGATTTGTGTGGGGTTAAATTACTCACCAGCCTCTCCCTTCACAGCCATAAAATGCTTAAACACCACAGGAGGGTCTAACTGTTGTGACTTCCCCCTAATGGTCAGACTCTACAGTGGACTTCAATGATTGCAGAGTACATCCCCCGCATAGCCCGACTGTGTGCATTCAGTATATTCAGAGTCTATGGGCTGGTCTTCACTGGGGGGGGGAAATCGACTGAAGATACGTAACTCCAGCTACGTGAATCACGTAGCTGAAGTTGGCATAATCTTCAGCCGACTTACCCGCTGTCATCGCAGCAGCAGCAGTCGGCGGCGCGCTCCCCCGTCGACTCCAGCTTGCGTCTCTGGGCGAGCTGGAGTTCCGGAGTCAACAGGGGTGCCGCTGGCGATCGATTTATCGTGTCTTGATGCGACGCAATAAATCGATCACCAAAAGATCGATGGCTACCCACGGTAGTGAAGACAAGCCCTTTACATGGATATTGCTGAAGTAGAGGAGTTCTGAAAAGGGTGGTCAGAATGGAGGACCTGGAAAACCTCATACATAAGGAGAGATTGAAAAGATGGGTTACTACCTTAGAAAAGTGATGAACGACAGAGGGTGTGAAAAAAGGTACCTAAAACAATGAATGGATTTGAGCAGGGAGATCCTGTCTCTTAACACAAGAAGGCACCATTCAGTGAAACTAAAAGGTGGGAGATACATTTCCACATGTGTAACTAAACTACGGAACTCATTGCCAGAGAAAGCCACTGAGATCAAGAACTGATCAAAATTCAAAAAAAGGGATCAGACATTTATAACAAGAATATCCAGTAGCAAGTAACAACAAAATTGTTTTGAGGGACATTAAACGCTTCAGAGTTTAGACTGATCTCTAAGGATTACAGATCAAGATGAGACCTAATGTTGGGGGCAGATTATCGCACATCTGTGACCGGGGGGTTCTTATACCTTCCTCTAAACCATCTGGTGCTACCCATTGCTGGCAGATGGGATACTGGACTAGATGAACCTCAGATTTGATCCAGGCTTGCAATTCCTATGTCCTGATGGAGGTAACTTTCCCCAGGTGATGTGACAATCATGGCAAGGCTGAGAAGAAAACCCAGCGCTCAGTACTGTGCTTCCATCTCAAGACCATCCTGCTGTTTCTAAAAATATGTTATGACTCCCCTGTGTCTTGCACAGCTGTCATCACACTATGGGGTTTTGCAAATAGTGTAACCCAAATAAGACCACTGTACTTGAAGCATTAGTGAGGCCTTCCAGTGAGTATTTGAGCTGGAAGACTGGGTCCATTTAAAATAAAGCCAAGATCCACTCTTTCATCAAACAATTTTAAAAGCAGTTAAAAAGAATAAAGACAGCCCGAGCATATGTCCATGTGTTTTGCAGAGGGAAGGAAGGAAGGAAGAATTGTCTATTCTAAAATCATAGTGTTTTGTTTATAATGGGGAGGGGAGTGAGGGAAAAAAAGGATGTTTAAAACTCTGGATTCTTCCTTTTAATCACCTTTGTATCAGGCTCCAACCCATTAATCCCCTTAATCAAATCCAAAGCAGTTAAAATTACTGTGGTGATTAGGTATTGTTTTAAATTTGTGATTCTATGCAGAGCATCTAATTACATCAAGTATTCATTGTGTAGTTGTGATTAGAGTGTATAATCCCAATGCAATGGTGTGTAATAGTGCAATGCTGAGACCTGCCTTAAGGAGAGGATTAGAAAATAGATTTGAAAGGTGTCCCAGGAATTTATTTTAAAATAGTTTCCTTTCATTGTAAAGCTCCTTTAGTCATAACACCATAGATTCCAAGTGTAGAAGGGACATGTTTTTCTAAACGATCTGCTCTAGGAATTATTTGGGGTGAGATCTCTGGCCTGTATTATGCAGGTCAGGCTATCTCAACACAACCGTCTCTTCTGGCCTTGGAATCCTCAGATCTTATAGGAAAAACATCCAGTCTTGATTTAAGAATTGTCAGTAATGGAAAAATCAACCATAACCTGTGGTAAATGGTTCCAATGGTTAATTACTCTCCCTGTTAACAATATACATCTTACTTCCAGTCTGAATTCATCTACCTTCAACTTCAGCTGTTAGATTGTGGTGTAACCTTTTCCTTTCACCAGGAGGACAGGAAGAAGGAGAATATTGTGATGAAAAGGCACTGAAGTAGATTTGGGTGATCTGGCCTCAATTCCCAACTCTGCTAATCTCCATATAATGTTAAGCAAGTCTCCATGCAACATTAACCTGTTCTCCAGCTATAAAATGGGGATAACAATACTTCCTTTATCTGGTCTGTGTAGACTTGTAAAGTCTTTGGGGCAGGGAGTGTCTCTTGTGTGTGCTTATATAGCACCTAGAGCAATGTGAGTGCCCAGCAACATTGCAGTACTAATAGTTAGATGGTGAGTAGAAGCAATTCATATTAAGGCAGCCTATCACTTTCCATTATAAAAAATCCTGCAACTTTTTTTTTTTTTTTTTAAAAGAAACTCTCACACCTTCAGAGTTTGCAGAAGGACTTTGAAATTTGGCAGAGGAATTGTCCTGATGTCAAGGAGGTGCCTTTTGCTAGCATTATTTAGGTCTGTTCAGATCTGACCGACTTCTAAGTTGTTAAAAATCACTATTTCCTAGGTGTAGTCCATAACTCATTGGCAGCATGCAAACCTCTTCCCTGTTCTCTAGCAGTGCACATGAACCACTTCCCACTCTCTCATTTCAGCAATGTGTCACAGAGAGCAAACTCCAGATGGGTCACAGACAAATGGAAACTCCTCCTCCTAAAGTACCCCACCCCCCATCCAAATACATTTTGGTTTAGGGGGAAGGGCACTACTCAGGGAACCAACAAATCAGGAGATTCACTTCTATTGACTGATACTAATTATTTTGAGGAGTCCAGTGGAACCTTAAAGACTAACAGATTTATTTGGCATAAGCTTTTGTGGGATGCATCTGAAGAAGTGGGTGTTTTACCTGTGAAAGCTTATGCCCAAATCAATCGGTTAGTCTTTACAGGGCCATCGGACTCCTCGTTGTTTTTGTGGATACAGACTAACACGGCTATCCCTCTCATATTTGACACTAATAATTTTGTCTCTTTCACACCCATTATTAAGCGAGATTACATTCCCAGTAGCAGACTGCACAAGCTGGGAATTGAAATATCTACTTATCTAGATTGCCAAGATACTTGGGGGGGGAAGAAGAGGTGCTAAGGTAAGAGTCCACTTTAAGAAAACTGGTTACTGGGGTAGGACTTCACAGGAACACTCCTACGGACAACTGACAGGTTCAAGGGGACAGCGCTGGACCCACAGAAAGCGAATGGAGAACCCTTTGTTCAACCTACTGTGGAAGAACTCTAGTAGAGAGGGGATATCCTGCCTGCGATTCCATGAGTCCTGCTGCACCAAAAGACAGGTCACACCCTATAGTAAGCAGAGGAATGAAGGAGCACAATTAAGATCTGCTCTCTGAAAATGGAGCAGTGGGCTACCGTAGCTAATAAGGCTGGAATACGAATATAGGAATCTGCACTTCTCTGCTGAGGTGGTGCAGAAAAGCAAAGCCACTGGCTGAAGTCAGGGCATATGTAACAGCAACAGAGCAAGCACTGCTAGAAAGGGACCGATCTGCACTGTCTGGAGGGTGTACTTTGCTCTACTTTATCCCTCCATCTGCTCTCCTATGGATGACACCACTGACATCTAGTGGCCTTTGCTGTCACACAACCATCTAGATTTCCCACAGGCCCAGGAGAGGGAGATAAGCACTGTACTACAATGGCCAAGCATTGAGTAATTTGTAATGCAAGAGGGGTTGGGGCTCAAGCAATTAGGTGCCAGGGCTGAAGCAACTTTTTTATTTTCATAAGTGACGCAGCAAGCCCAGAGGTGCCGGGACTCTGAACTGCTGGGCTCAGCCCTGGAAAGCCCCCTCACGATTTAAGCACCAAGTCCAATCCACATAATCAGACAAGTGGTTACACCTTTTTTAGTGGAATGGGCTCAGAAAGTACCTCCGACTGACTGTACAGAAATGTGCATATACTTTCACTTCTATAGTTTAGCACTGAGCAAACAAGTACTACAATTTATTTTTTAGAGCTACACATGGTTCAAAAAGATACATCCAATCAATCCTTGCGTCGTCCTGCCATTCTTTCCCGGGATTCAGGTTTACTCAACACCGGATAACAGGAGTCAACACATTCTAGAAACTGAAGCAAGGGGCTACAGCTAAGAGAATTTTCCACTGTAAAAAGTGAAGAGTTACAATTCTGCACCACAGAAACAAATACTATCACCAATAGATCCCAGGGGTTCCTTCCCGCAGGGCACTCATTTCACAAGACACTGCCTAAGTTCGTCTCTTTGTGAAACAGACTACACTGACTTCTGTCACATTTTTGGTTTCTGTGACTGTCTTTAAATTAGCCCTAGACAACACTAGAGAACTTGCATTCATTGTTCCTGCTGCCCACACTCCAGCCAATTAAAGAGCACCTTCAATTGCCGTAATTCACCCTGAAACTGAATTGCAGTAATCTGAGTTGGTGCAGGCTCACTCATTTGTGCCAGTGCATGCAATCAGCTCCCTCAGCCAGAAAAACCTCCTCCTCTGATCAGCTGAGTCTCCTCTGCTTCCCCACAATTTTCCCTTCAAACTTTACCATGATTCAGTAATGAGCTTAATCCATTGGTGCCTGCTGGGCATCTAAACTGCCTCACTCATAATGGCACAAGCAGCTCTAAGCCACGAGTCACGTCCACAGCAGTCAGCGCTCTCCGTTATGAGGCCTGAGAATGCCCGGTAAGGAAACTAAGCCCTTTGCTTCTTTACAGTGGATAAAGGAGGTTGGAAAGGTTTCTCTCTCGCATTGTTAATGTAAAAAACACACAAAGTCTTGTCTACTATTGAAGCCTCTGGCGGCAGGAAACAGCAATTCCATCCAAAGGGATGGAAAGTGAGATAGGGATAGATTAGTTTTTACCATGCCTGCCTCCAGCAAGACAGCCGCATTGGCATTCCTCATAGTTCTTAGGTAAAAACTAAAGCAGGCAAAAATAAAAGAGGGGGGAGGGGCACAAACCAAGCTCACCTGTAAACTGCCATTGTGCAAATGCTTTATAGTACAATCTAATTACATGATCAAGACTCAAAAACAAAAGCCAAACATTTCTCTACAACAGATGAAGAGCACTGTGTACTACTGTGTAGGAAAGTGCAAGTCACTTATATGAAAGTTTACATGGTAAACAATTTGTCATACATTCTAACACAGGAGGAATATGGAAAATTAGTTTTGTAATTAACTGTTCTATCTGCTAATTGCACTTAAGGCTATGCTGGTGGTTGAAAAGGGTGTATACAGAAGAGTACTCACAATAAGGAGAACTTAAAACTTATTGTACAAGAAACCTACATCAATAAAGATACAACAATGGAAAAAGTTACTAGAAGCTATACGTATGTAAATCAGGAAAATGTTGTACTATATTTGCTAAACAGTAAGATCATGCAATGAAGACTAGCATGATGCACAGGTACAAAGGGAAAGAGCGACAGTTGCAGCTGCAAACTTAATGTGGGCATTTCCTGATGTGATCACTTAGCTTTTTCCTGGATTTTATTATTTTGATTACAATGCCTTTTAGTAGAAAATTTAAAGTTCAAAAGACCAAGAGCACAATCCCTAGCAGAAGCCTTCCATGCCATGTTGAGGTGTATTGAAATATTACAGTTTTCAGTATTAGGGCAGACCTTGGAGTCTGTATTTAATGGAAAGGGCAGAGCAAAGCATCAAGGTGATGTGTTCACAGTGACTAGTGTTGCTATGAAGGGGGCAGCTGTATTTCATACTAGTTGGAGCTTTTATCAGAGTGTGGCTGTAACTGAGCCTTGAGGTGTCAAATGCATGGGTGACTATGGCCGGATCTGTGCCTTCACCCCAACTGTGACCTTCTGAACAACAATAAATGGGATTAGGCTTTTTTTGGTTTGTTTTTAAATAGCCATTGCTAATTAGGTATCCTGAAGGACCTGGAGGCTGCAGGTGCCCTCAATAAAGGGGAATGTTACAGAGAAAGAAAACTCTTCAGCTGCTTCCCTCTTCCTACCAGGAACACCCCACTTTGCATGGATTCAGTTTTAGTCACTATTGAAATACCACTCACAGCAGTAACGCTACACAACCGTTTAGGAGGTGAAGGATACCATAGCCAATTAGTCAGTGAGAGAACTTAGAAGACGACAAAGTGGACAAGTTATCCAAGTCAGAACTTAGCTGCATGTCTGCCGAACACCCTACGTCTTCAGAAGTGCCATGACATTGTAATGGCCAGACATGTAGCATAGTGCCCAGTACCAAACTGGAGTATTTTAATACCTAATGAGGAGGAGGAATGGTTTCAATAGGTGGTGCTCTAACACTACTTTCTGCAGCACCTGTATGTTCCTTGGGGGTCTCCAATACAAGTACCCAACCTGCCTAGTGCTATGTTGGCACAAGGTGGTAAAGGCTGCCAACAATATTGTTTGGAGTGTTAAACATCTCCTGAAGCTTAAGACCCAGATTTGCGTGGTTTGACTGGATTGCTTGCAAGGCAGAGAGACTTTCAAGACACTCAATTTTGGCCTAGCTATTCCCACTAAAGGGGAATTTTACCACTGATTTCAGTGAGAACAGAATTAGGGCAATGCTGTAAGCTGCTGAGAACTCTCTCCACTTCCAGCACCCTGTAAAATATCATGAGCTCAGTACTAACTTTTAATAAGCGCATGCAAACCAGAATAAAATTTAATATTTATTAGAATTTCTTCTGGTAACAGCACTCAACATCTTAACAAACCAAGTTGTGAAGTTTTAAAAAATCTAGGATTACAAAAAAAGTTAAAGTAAGTTGTTCCTTGTATTTAATGGCAACAAAGGGAATTCTCTATTTAAAAAAAACTGCCATATAAAGAGTAGTATTTTCAGAAATAGTGTGATTACCATGATATGTTATTTGCAGAATGGATACACAGTATATGAATGCCAATCTGAACGGAACAGAAGTGCAGAAAGTACCACACTCTTTGAAGCTCTGGACAGGTGGTTCGAAGTAAGGGGGAGACTTCCTAATGAAATAACTTAAGATACCACACAATGGACAAAACACAAGGTAGAGTACAGGGACATTACATGACACCCTCATTACAGCACCCCCTCAAGTCTGGTTATACAGTAAATATGAAACTTAGTAAAGTGCATCTTTTAAAGACTTGTCTAGTGAAATAGCATTTTGAGATATAAAACACTTAACACAAGACGTGCAAGAACAGTTAAAATCATAGTGTAAGTTTTTAAAAACTACTTTTTAAACTTTTGATTCACTAAAGAATAAAGGTGTCAGCTACAGTAGTGTTCACATTATTCTTCAATCAGATGCGTCCTCATGTGCTTTTGTTACTTGGCAAATCTTTAGATATGGAGCAGGGCAAAATAAATGCAGTCGAAGCAAATGCTGCTTCTTTCAATGTAATACAATTCCGCCATGGCAGCACAGCCACATGCAGCACAACCATGGTTAGATTTTGGGAAGCTTTGGTGCACTAACGACGGGATTAGTCTCCTGCAAGTACCTCCGCCCTGCGCTCTTGTAATCATAGGTGCAGGTGTGAGTCTCTGCATAGCGATGAGTTGCACAGAAGTTGTTTCCACATCTGAAGAATGAAGAACATGAAATGTTAGGACTCACCTTCCAAGAGCCTGTTTCTCTGTGACACTCCGAAGGTGCCCTTTGGCTTTCCCTTTCCCTCCTTTTTGGAGTTACTCTTCCTTCTCCTCCCCATTACTGGGTCACCAATACAGCTCTCTTCCATGGGGAGACAAGGAAAAGACTGCTTTGGGTATGAGCTGGCAGAAAGGTACCCAGCATTGCTCTGGCACTTAACTCCAATCACTCCAGCTTTATAGAACCATCCCAGAATGTGAGCAGGTGAAATTCAGGTGTTCAATCATCTTATCAAGTGACTTTAGCCAACACAGGGCTTCACTGTGTTCTTCTCTGAAGTCAGGACACAGGCTCAGCCCAACAGTGCTAGTTTCTGCTTTGACACAGAGCCCCTTTCTTTCAGTGAACCCAAATCACTAGACAGGTACTCCATGAGCCGAGAGGGGCGACCAACCAACCATTATTTACCTCTTAAAATCCAGCCACAAATACCATTCCATCACAGGCTGGGATGAACATGGAGGCACAACTACAATTCTGCTACACAAGACAAACTTTGCCTTTCCCCTGATAGCAGTAGCAAATATGAGTTAAGAAAAGGGAATGGTTTTGCTTTAGAATTTGACAGCTTGACTAGTTAAAATTCGCAGCATGACAAAAGAAAAAAAGGGCACATTTCAGTCTGCTGCTTGGGGAAAAGGACTAAGGGTCTGTCTTCACGCAGTTAGACTGAGTTGGGACATGAGCATTACCCTTACTTGACTCCTGACCACCCACACAAATCTTTAGTTTGAGTAAAATCAGCATGAGGTAGCTGGCCAGTCGGGTGGGTGGGTTGAAGCTCAAGTGATGCTGATACTTGAGCTAGCGATGCAATGGCAAAGCAATAACGTGAATTCCAACTCAGCAGCAGCCAGTCAAATCACTCTGTGCCGCTCAGGTCTAGTTCTGAAGCATGATCCCTCCCTCTCAGATTAGGCTAGCTCAAGTGCAGTAATGTAAGTGTGCTAACTCAGGCTAACTATTGCAATAAAGGCACACCCTGACATAAGCTCTCCTCTGCCACTGCTTGTGGCCCTTTGCCAAGGCAACAGGAGTATATCAGCCTGTCAAAACTAATGTAAAGCCATAAGTACTTATTTCAGGAGGTTTCTGAGTTTGCGTCTGATAGCAATGTATTCAGGTTTAAGACCTGCTTAGGCTATACACCTATTCCATTTAGTTATCTGGGTTCTCTGTAGAATGATGTACTGATTGATTGATTGATATTTAGGTCAATTCCGTAGGTCTATAATTGGATGTGCTAGTGTGAAATTACATTCCTTACTTGGTTGTCGTTCTGTTGTAACAGACGAACATCTGGAATCTTTTTAGGTTCTCAGTAGTGGCAGACCCTGTTGCTGGGTTGCAGATTTCCCCCCTTTGGGGGGGGGGGGGGAGGGGCCTGCACAATGTCACATGTTCAGGCTCAAGCAGACCACTTAATCTTACAGGAGCTCAAGATATTCCCTCAATACAGAAATGTGTAACTTCCAAAATCTTTACAAAGCCAACAGGGTTCAGAGAATCAGTCAGCAGGCAGTGCCTCATCCTTCTGTCAGTCCCCAGTACCAGCAGCTGCAACTGAGACTATCTGCCTCACTGAGAAGTTAGGTGAAAAATCCACACTCCTGACTGATCTAGCTTTGCCAACCCAATCCCCACTGTAGGCACAGCTGTGCTGACAGAAGCATGCTTCCATTGACCTCGCTACTGTTGTTCAGGGAGCTGGTGTTCCTACACTGATGGAAAAACCCCTTTGTCAGTGCAGGCTGCAGCTCCCTTATGCTGGAATACCTATGGCACTCTAGCTATGTTGGCATAGTCTCTGTGGTGTAGACATACCCTTACATTAGCCGGATCTGGTTCAGGTGTTTCCTAGGGTTTCTCTTAAAACAACTCAAAGCTACTCAGGAACTAATGTCTAAAAAACAGATTCTCCTGGACCTAAGTTTGATATTTTGGCCAACAGGACTTCTTAACAGGAAGACAGAATGGAGGCGGGGAAGCCAAAAATTGAGATGCTGTCATTGTATTAGAGCAGACATTCTCAAACTGTGGTCTGCGAGCTTCACTGAGGTGGTCCGCAGATAGTTCAGTCTAGTGCACGTGCCTAGGCTGCCACACACAACAAAATGGAGGGCCCCCCTTTTATTAGTGGAACCATGCAGGGGTAGCTCCACTAATTAGATGCCTGGACCCTGGAGAAGACGTACATGTAAGATGAGGTGGTGGCCTTAGGGGGAATAAGGGGTAGATGGGAGGAGGCAATGGCATGAGAAGAGGTGGGGGGGGGGAGGGGGAAATTTGGGATATGCAGAGCTGCGGCGGCCAGAGAAAGAGGCAAGAGGCAACTTTCCCCAGCTCCAGGGCTCTGGCGCTTTTATTTGTAGAACAAAAACCATTATTAATAAGGGTTGTTTTTTTTATATACAGCGCTTTCATCCAAAGCACTTTACAATAGTTAGCTAATGGTATAAACATTTGGAAAGGTCATTAAGTGGTCTGCAAAGACTCGCAGCAATTTTCAAGTGGTCTGTGGGAAAAAAAAAGTTTGAGAACCACTGTATTAGGGAGTTAAAGTTAAAATTCTTTTAGAAGACCTAATACACGACAACTCTAATATGTGTGTGTGTGTGTGTGTGTGTGTGTGTGTGTGTGTGTAAGTAATCACACCTTGGGAAAATGACTCAAGTTCTATATGCCAGTATTTCTCCCTCGACATCCAATGAAGGTTTATTTGGATTTACTGTCAATTTCTTAAATTCTCTGGGTATTTAAACTGTTTAATATGAAATCTGATTTGAAAAAACGCAACTAACTGCAAGATGCATGGATGAAAAAAGGTAAATCTTTATCTAAAGACATAAACATCTATATCTAAGGCCACCCAGACTCCTTTGCCTTCCAATCTCTCTTATTTGGAATGGAAATAAAGCAGAGAAACCCAGTCAAATAATGGCTCATAGATAAAGTAGCTTATTTTTACGATTTGGATTACACCAATGCTCTTTCGGCATGTCCTGAATCAAATTCTCTGATTTTTACATTATGAGGAAGTTGCCTCGGAAACTAACATTGTTAGTTCTAGTACTGAATTTTTGATATTTTCTTCAGCTAAATCCCCCCCCCCTTTTCCCCCTTTAGTGAAATGCACCATCACCACCCTGACCCTATCTATTTGCTTTGATTTAGCACATGAGGTTATTTGCTTTGAGAAGGAATAGTTTACCGCATTTTTTTTTCCCTTGGTATGTTTAGATCACACAACACAAAGAGATCCCATCAACCATTTTAAACTTTAGTGGTTTATCTTTCCCTACCTTTAGATTGTCTGACTTTATGAAAGCTAATTAAAATCAAACAGAGGATAAATGGAAGAGTGTTCAGTGGCAACTGCTGTTTTACACAAAATAGACCACATTTAAAAACAGTACGTTACTGAATACGAAGTAATAAAGAGGTGTTGCTAGCTAGTTATGGCTTACCCCAGGGTTGAATGTAACCCTGGAAGTCAGAGACACAAGTTGTGGAAGTTATATCTTTTATTAGACCAACTTCTGAAGCTGGTCCAATAAAAGATATTACCTCCACAATTTGTCTCTGTAAATCCTGGGACAGATGCAACTGATACAACTTTGAAGTCAATGGCAGATTTACACAGAAGTACTAACCAAAGCAGCACATTCTCCAAGTTGCTACAAATGTATGTTTTTAAGTTTCTCTCACTGATGATGGAATCTTAGGCAAGTTCTTCCCACACTAGACTGTATTCTTGCTCCCATCATGCTCTCTTGGCTACACCTACCGAGCCAAAAAGTCTCCTATGAGTCCAGACCTCTTGACTCCAAGGGGACAGGATGGATACCCTGAGACCAGAGAAGAACATTCTCTCTTTGAACCTTATTTCTCTCAGTTGAGGAAAAATTGAAGTCATGAACAATTCTCTCAACTTGTTCTGAACACTAGTTGCCTTGTGGTTTACCAAGCTTTAGAATTACTGTACCTTCCAGCACACACACAAACTTTTTGTCTAATCACAGCTACACATTTTAACCTCTTGTTGTTTACTTAGCCTACCTGCATTCATAGCTGGTTGCCAATCCAGTTTTCTTGCCACAGAAAAAGCAGTGCTTGTTAGTTTTCTTTTTTGTTTGCATTGAACCATTCACAGGTGGGAGATGGGTTGCTTCACCTGCTTTCAAAGGTAAAACACGTAATGAACAGATTGGATAGTTAAATTTCTGTTGAACACTTGTATTTCAAGAGATGATATTCAACTAGTCCCTAGCCAGAGAACATACTTTGCCTTTACATAAAGCCTTTCAAATGGGGCTCCTAGTCTGTTTTACATCAGGTAAGCTCACAGCATTTTAGGAAAGTGGAGGTAGGCTGTGGGTCCTGACATAAAAGAGAGGTTAAACAACTGGTTTAAGTTCACATTAATGAAGGATAGAACCAAGCAGTGCAGCTCCAAGCCTGTCTCCCTGCTGCATTGTGTGTTTTTATTTTGTGATTGGAACAGAATGCCTTGACCACTGGTGACTTTCTAGTGGAATCAGTGGACCATTCGGATGTACCCAGTATATAGCAAATGCAGCAGCAAGTAAGCTCAGAGATGTTTGCCCTTTAAATATCACAAAACAACAACAGGTGTCTGGCTATGTTAAGTTAACTTGCAATATGTCTGCAAAGCTTTAAAATGTTAACAGGAAAAGTAGATGATATGAAACGGCAAGATACTCATTTCCCCCTTCACCAGAGAGATTTGAACGTTTTAGTCAGTCACCTTGTCCATGCACACCTATTGTATGGTGCTATGTGACAAGTGATGGTTAGCAATCAGGAGAGGAAAATACCAACCTATACACAGGATTATAAATGCATTTATACTGCACCCATCACCATAGTATCTGGATGCTCATAGCACAATACACCAGTACATAAATACTTTACGTACAGCACATCTTAGATTCCAACAGCAAGTCCTTTTCAGATGTAACTGGCAGTGGACCAAATTCAGCCGTAAGCTAAGATGGCATAGCTCCCAGTGCACGAGTGGGAGTTGTGCCTGCTTACACAAGGGCTGAGTTTGTCCCACTGAAGCTATGGCTGCTTGGCATGGAAGGCTTATTCCTAGTTCACCCTATCAGTTTCATCCTCCAAAATTGTGCTCAATTTACTGGGCTCCATTTTGTGGAGCCAGTTCTGTCCCCAGACACTTACCAGGGGGTTCAGTTGGCCCAGTTTGCTAATGGTGTTGAGAGCAGTATATAATATTAAGGGTTTATACAACAAGGTGGGTTAAAAATATTTTTCCTACTGTAGACCATACAGATTCCTAAATCCCAAGGTCAGAAGGGCCACCATGATCATCTAGTCTGACCTCCTATATAGCACAGGCCAGAGAACCGCCCCAAAATAACTCCTCAAAAAAAGAGACTGCCTCATGGACAAATGTCCTCCCAGCTGCAATCAAATAATATCCTTACTGCTCATACAGCAATTGCTTAAATGAAGAAATAATATTAGGAAGGGTTTTAGCTCATTGTTAGCAGTCTTTAATATGGTAACAGTAGCTGGAAATGAGAGAAGCCAACACCACGTCACTAGCCGGCCCTCCACGGACCACCGGTGATTTGCAGAGTATAGTTTGGGAACTGGTGTTTTCACTATCATCTTGCACTTTCCAAGGCGATTGATCTGGCTGACAAATTTACTGAAACATCAGCCACTAAAGAGTGAAGTTTGCAGCAGAAAACACTGCAGGAGACCATTAGCAATTGGTTTCCTAAGAAATCTCACAAGGCTCTGCACAGTACAACACCAGCCTCTCCTCTTCTCCGATGTCTGGAACTGTTTGCAAGACATGCTGTTTGTTGGCATAACTGTGGTTTTCAACCTTTTTTTCATTTGCAGACCCCTACAAAATTTCAAATATAGGGGCGGACCCCCTTGGAAATCTGATATTGTCTGTGAACCCCCAGGGGTCCACGGACAACAGGCTGAAAACCACAGGCATACAGTGCATCAGGCTAGACCCTCTGCTGGTGTAGATTGACGTAGCTCTATTTAAGACAGTTGCTAGTTTATACCTCCTGAGAATCTGGCTCTCCATGTTTTGCCACAAATGCTTGAAAAATAAATGCTTGGTAATAAATTGACACTGATAAGACCGCTTAGATCTGATCTTCCAAGTGCATTTTATCTGATTATTCAAATGCTGCCAATTTGAACCACTCAAAGTACTTCAAAGCAGATGAAGGAGAACACTGTGTAAGAGCCTATTAAGTATACCCAAGCAGTTTGCAAACAAGATTGTTTGCAGAGTTAAAAAGATAAACATACCAGAAGTCAAGCTACTTGGCAACCAGTAATAGCTGGAGATTACAATTAAGTGCACATAGTTCGTATGATGGATGTTCCAAGAGTAACGAGTCAGCTAGTGTTCTCAGTTATACGACCTACATGGACAAAGTCTACTATATACCACTTCCCCAACTAAAGAAAACCTGATCTATTTTGTTTGTAAGGCCCTTCCAGTCAAATACATTGTTTCAGCACAGATAAGGGCACCAAGGGTGGAGCCACACAAAAGAACAAACAAGCTTTGAGAGTGCAAGCACTATGGCAAGCATGTATATACAGCCATGTAATAAGTCTAGATGGAGGAGAAACCCTAATATCTTACTAACCCTTATTGGCTGTACACGATCGCAGAGGAGAAAGGAAGAAAATAGTACAAAGTCCTACAAAATACCCACCCCCAACTCACTTTTTGGAATAGACTACATAAGCAACAGCTTACTTGACCCTGGTGAGTAGCATTATAGTGCACAGATACCCCCTATGGACTGGAGATTGGAGCGAAGGACAGAGCTAGAGATTAACGTAGTTTTGGATTAACCAACAAAGCCACCAGCAGTGGAAAGAAGTCCACTGCCTCTGGCCAGAGGTCACCAGCAGTTGTAAATGTGAAAGTCAAAAGATTCCCTTTTGAGGAACAAGATCTTCTAGTTGATTCATCACAAATATATCTTAAGAACTTAGATTTTATTGCTCATCACTTTTTCCAAAGTCATGCGAGGTAGAGGAAGACTGTAGGACAACTGTGAAGGGTGTGAAGCAAAGAATGAAGAGTCCATCATGTTCAACTGATTTCTTAACTCCTAAGTAAACAAGAGTCACTGCTATTGTGAGTGAGTTCCTTTGACTTGAATGTAGGTTTAGGGATTGCCTGTGGGCCCTGAAAGTTAGAAAAACTAGAGATATTCAATCCAACCCCAAAGCAGCAGTCCTAACTACCCAAGATGTCTTGCCTGCACCAGAAAGCTATGCTAGCTTTGAAGCCAGTAGAGACCTTCTCAGGCACCTGCTATTGAGAAAGGTTTAAGAGTTTTTAAAAGATGAAAAACCCCTTGAGTTTACTGAGACAATACAAAAATAATTATTAAAACTAGTCTAAAGACAAAATGAACACACTGATACTTTCCTTGAATAAGGAATTAAATATAGCCAAGAAGCTTATCTCCAGGACTGTGAGAAAGAATGCTATTCATCACTAAAGGGCTTACTCTGTAACACACTCCCTGAGATGCATAACTGACTCTTTAAGGGAAAAGGTTTACAGAGACAAAAGATCTGGTGAGGTCTTATCAGGCCGTGTGCTGGAGCAGTCATTGCTTAAAGCAACAGTAGCTAGTAGCTGTATCCTTCTACTTCTGTCCCCAACAAATAGCTAGACTTGTTTCAGAGGAGGGAGCTACTTCCATACACTGAACTAGGCTAGGAGCACACTGTTCTTGTGCACTAACAATGGAACTACACAAATTCTTCGGTGAAACATCTGTTTACATACAACTAAGTTTTAATCACACACCAATGACCGTTTAACATTCAGATGATCAAAATATACTAATATTCAAAATGGAACAAAAAATAAGAACATTATTCATGGGAACGTCTCCAGAGATAAATACTCCCCTTCAAGAATATCTAATGCTGTTGGATATCCAAATATAAGACTCTTGCAAATTACAATGATATTCTGAATACTAACATCTAACCATGATACCTACAGCTGTACATGCATGTAAAAGACAATATACCCATGTAAAAGGTTCCTCATCATTTACAAGTACAGTGCAGTAAAATCAGTTCTGCTCACCTGAAATTCTTTTGCAAGCATTAAGAGTGTATTAACTCTAAATAAAGTGTGCATCAACTAAGCTATTAATGTTAAAACTATCTCTAGGCAAACACACATTATATAAATTATTGGCAGTGTTAAGTAGAAAGTAGGCTACAATTTAAATACAAAATACTGCAATAAACAAATCTTAATGAACAATGGTAAGAGGTTATGTTAAAACAAAAAAAGTGGGATAAAACAAAGCAAACAGGCAGGTGGTTTTTTTTTTTTTTTTAAGGCCAGGTCTACAGTACAAACTTACGTCAGTTTAACCACTCAGGGGTGTGAAAAAGTCATACTCCTGAGCAATATAGAGATACCAACCTAACCCCTGGAGAAGTCACTGCCTCGCTGCCATGTTTTCCTTGCCAATACTTTTCTTAAAGGGCAGGTCTACACTTAAAAAAAAAAAAAGTGTAGACCTGCCCTTTAAGAAAAGTATTGGCAAGGAAAACATGGCAGCTAGGCATTAGGAAGCACAGGAAGCTGACAGCAACAGGTAAGAACTTATTTTATTAAATTAGAAATATAGCTCAACATTTTCAAGCTTGGATCCCCAAAGCCAGACACCTAAATCCACATCTAGGTATTAGAGGTGGCTTGATTTTCAGTAGGTATTGCACACATTCACAGCTCCCCTCTAACACCAGTAATGTGATGTGTTACCCTAACCCTAATAATAAACCAAACTCAGGACCTTACCTGTAACCCTCAACTCCCACCCTGCCCTCGCCTGCTCCAGGATTCCTACTGCAAGGTCTTTCAGGACCCAGTCCTGCACACGTAAGAGTAACGTCACTATGTGAGTAGTCCCACTGACTAATAGGTGCATAATTGTTTGCAAGATCAGCCCCTTTACATTATAAACTCTTTAGTGAAGCGAATTTGTATTTTTGTGGATGATGCAGTGGGCACTCAGTGAACAACAAAAATAATGCAGCTAACACACAGTTACATCATCACCTCTAGGCTCTTATACAGCACTGATGGAAAGTGCGTTAAAAAGAAGGGCAGTATCATTACCCCCATTTTACAGATGAGGAAACTGAGGCACAGAGAGGGAAGTGGCTTGCCCAAGGTCATCCAACAGGGCAGTGACAGAGCCAGGAATACTCTCCGGGTCCCAAATTCTACCCAAAGCCAGAATGAGATCCATGTATGAAAGCATCACTCAAAACATTCAGGTTTATTACCATTCTGTAAAAAATCTAGTACAAAGAAAGTTTCAAAGCTGTATACCCTACTAAGGTATAATTCTTGCTGTTTACATGTTTGATAACTGGGAAAAGACTTAAACAGTCAACTTCAGCTCTTTAAACAAATTCACATTACTTACCTACTCTTTTCCCTGTGGCTGCAACATTTCCATTCATTCCAAGCCCATTGGCAGACTAAAAACAAGAATATTTTAAGTGGGATTACTGACAGATGGTAGACAAATAAAAGATTATGCAATTTCATAACAGCTTGTCTGAAGCTCATGTTGTATCAGTCAATATACATATGAAGAGAGAGAAGAGAAGTATTTTGTATAAGAAGTTCAAGTTAACATGGAACAAACCTTGTTTAAAATGTCTGTGATTTAATAGTCTTTCCATATATTATACAGCATATTAGAAATGTGGTACAGCATATTAAAAGTCTGTAGTTAGGCACGTACAGTGTCAGTTACAAGGTAGCCTTTAAAATGGTTCACAATTAACGAACAGCTGGAGGAGCCAAATGACATTTCTACACGTACAGTATTTAGCCAGAGTTACAAGTAGTAAAGGAGTTTACATTCTGAACCAAAAGTACTTTAACATTACTGTAAATCTGTAGGAAAATTGCCTCTAGAAACCCATTAGCTAAATATGCAATCAAGGTGCCAAAGAAATGTAAAAAACGTCTGTTTCAACTATTGATGAGATTTATAGTCCCCCAGCTTGAAAAATAGGCATTTTTTAGCAGTCTGTACAAGAGAATATAGGAAAACCCCAATTGTTCAGGAAATACTGGTACTTACTAGGAAGTATTCAGCAGCTTCATCTGAGGGAGAGGCTTTCCTAAAGCTTTCTTCCTGAAAACGCTGGAGGTTCGTAGGTAGTGCAATACCAGAAGTCCGAAACCTGCCTGCCCCCCGGGAATTCTGTAAACTTTCCCTGCTTGTGCTTCGAGCCAGCGAAGCTAGAAATTCTAAGTTATTTACAGAACCCACAGGTTCTTTGGATGCCTTGTTTGCCACCTCTGTGATGTCCCTAGCCTCCATTTTTGAAATGATATCGGGTCTTTTGCCAGGCGAGTCCACCTTCACACCACGAAATCTTGTAGTCCTTGGAAAAGAGGAGTCTGCTAAATTGCGGACCTCTAAAGATCGGAGCAGATTTGGGGAAGCTGCGGGTCTCAAGTTACTAACCTCAAAGCATTTGGGTTGTGTCTGTGGTTTCAGAGAACTGTGATGTGCCATTTGGGCTGAATACCGAAGAGGTGACAGGAGTGTGTTCTTCTGAGGACTTAGTTCACGAGTGTTGAGAAGCCCAGCCTCCATTGTTGTGGCACTCAGGATTTTTGTAATGGGTTTGCTATGCTGTTCTACAGCCTTAGACTCCTCATCCCCATCAGACTGTCCAAGCTCTGGGTTTACCTTCCTTATTCCATATAACTCACTATACTGTTCAGCAGTGTTTGCTTCTGCTAACAAAGCAAAAGCATCTGTTTCAGGTAAAAGCTTGTCTTCTGTTGCACACAGTTCTACATTTGTTAGATGTGGATATAAGACAGGATCGTCCTCATTTGTGGATGTCACATTTTCTAAAGCTTTTTCAGAATTTGTAGGCAGAGATGGGACAGGGGGAAGGAAGTTATTTGTAGGTAGTTTTGCATTTTCTAGTTCGACACGAGATATTTTCGGTGGTAGTCGAATGCTATTAACTGACTGAGACCGGGAGGTGCTCTCCCAGTTGTCATCTTCCTTAAGAAAGTCACTAGTAATGGATGGCATCGTTCTACCAGCAGTGGCCAAAGTAGCCAAAGCTGAAAGTGCATTTTGGGAAGACTCCGAGGGATATGAATTCCCAGGAGGAGGTAGGCAGGACTGTCCAATGTGGGGGAGTACTCTTAAAAACCGGTGACGAGCAGCTGCTGCTGAACTGCTAGATGGTCGAGGAGCCATAGGTGGACGAGGTTTCACCTTAACAGTCTTCTTAGGCTATTTCAAAGGAAAAAAAAGACATTAATTGTGTTACAGTAGCCTCTAGAGAATCCAACTGAGACTAGGTCCCGATTGTGCTAGGGGCTGTACATACACATAACAGAGATTGATAAAGGAAGTACTCTCATTCCTGTTTTACAGACAGGGGACTGAGGCACAGAGACTAAAGTGACTTACCTCAGTTCTACTGCAGAGGTGGGAACTGAACCCAGCCTAGTGCCTCAGAATCTTGTTCATGCTCATTCTAATTAAAAAGGCATCAATACTTTTCAGCAGCTAATTATCTTGCTTACTGATTAAGAAAAGCAGGTGAGGTAATATCTTTTATTGGCTCAACTTCTGTCTGTGAAAGGACAAGTTTTAAAGCTACTCATTCTGTGTAGCTCAAAAGCTTGTCCAATCCACCAATGGAAGTCAGTCCAATAAAAGATATTACCTCATCCACCTTGTCTCTCTCATATTGTAGGCCTGACACCACTTGCTTATTTACTGTGCTTATAAACACTATAGCATTACTACAAAACAGCAGAGCTAAGTATTAAATAGCCTTATGTTAGTGAAGCATTGATCCATGATACAGCACTGAATTTTTTTAAATGCCAAGGCAGTGGGTCTGGGTCTGGATTGAACTATTATTTGCATAATCGAAGACCACTTGCATGTCAGCCCATCATGTAACAAAATGAGTACCAAAAAGATATGCCCTTTATGTCTACAATATCCAAGAGAACAACCAGAATGAATCTAGAGTGCTGATTAAAAGACCTGCACTGGGAAGGCATGGACCATTTTATCATGGGGGTATTGCGATCATAGCCTCACCTTTTTACTGAGATTCATGTTCTCCATCTTTGTCTTGAGCAGCTTCATTTTATTCATAGTAATCGAATTTTCAATAATCTGTTGGCCAGAAGGAGACGCCTCTGTTTCTTCGTCGTCATCTGCATATAAGTTATAAATTGAACCACCACTGGAAAGAGAAAGAAAACAAAGTTTTTGTGTTTTCACACACTATAAATCAAGGGACTTATCCAAAAACGATCAATGTGGAATATACACACAGCTAGAAAGTCAAAGCCAGTAGTCCATCTGTTGACAAAGCATTATATGAATGGATATTTCAAAAGTAATTTTCTTAGGTGAAAACAAGAATTCCTTAAGAGAATGTTCACTCCATGAAATGACAACGATGAGATTAGATTATAGCCAAGCTACCGGGAAATTGTTGAACTGAATGAAGTTGTTTTGCACCCACTATATTTTTTCCCCTAAAAGTCAACATCCAGTTCCATTAGTATCTCCAGCTGGCATGGCAAAAGCTGTTAATTGGGTCACTCAGACAACAGGCTGATCAGTTTTCCCATTAACCAGACACAGTCATGGATGGGAACTCCAAATTTCTATCCATCCCGAAGGGTACTTTCACCATAAATGGAAATGGAGGGGTCACCCATTTGGATTTGACATTCTATGTCTGTTTTTAAAAATAAAAATAGGGTTCTAAAGAATCCCATTGGGAAAAAGGAAACACTAACCACTAGACCTAACCAGGCACAATATATCTAACACAGCCTGCCAGTCAATGGGACTGATCACTGGAAATACTGTAACATCACATCATCTAAAATACACAGAATGGAAGTAGAACATGGACCTCAATATGTTTTAAATCTTATACCTGACTTTTTTTCCCTAGCAAGCACTATTCTATTAATATACCTCCAACATTTAACTGTGAAACATCAGGAATATTAAAAAGCTTATAGGGTAGGATTCATACAAGTGTCTTATCAAGTTTAACAGATGTATTTTCCTCCCCAAGAGAGACATGGAAAGAACCAACAGCCAGAAAGTACCGTATATACTCGAGTATAAGCCGAGTTTTTCAGCCCACTTTTTGGGCTGAAAAAAGCCGCCTCGGCTTATACTCGAGTCAGTGAAAAATGTGCGCCCCGGTTCCTCCCCTCCCCGCCGGACCAAAAAAAAAAAAAAAAAAAAAAAAAAAAGCGCCTCGCTCTCCCCTCCCCGCCGCGGGCGGGCTGCCGGGAGCGCTCCCGGCAGCCCGCCCGCGGCGGGGAGGGGGAAACCGGGACGCTCCCGGCAGCCCGCCCGCGCAGCGGGGACGGGAGAGCGAGGCGCTTTTTTTTTTTTTTTTTTTTTGTCCGGCGGGGAGGGGAGGAACCGGGGCGCACATTTTTTTTTTGGTCCGGCGGGGAGGGGGGAACCTCGGCAGCCCGCCCGCGGCGGGGAAGGGGGAACCTCGGCAGCCCGCCCGCGCAGCGGGGATGGGAGAGCGAGGCGCTTTTTTTTTTTTTGTCCGGATTTGATATCGGCTTATACTCGAGTCAATAACTTTTCCAGCTTTTTGTGGTAAAATTAGGTGCATCGGCTTATATTCGGGTCGACCTATACTCGAGTATATACGGTAGTTATCGCTGGTCGAACAAGTGTAATTACAACAAAGCATGCCAAATTTTATATGCGTCTGAGCCAGACATGTCTCAATCATTTGATCACAAATTAAACTGTCATCTTCCATGGTTTACAGAGGCAGTCTGGCTCCACTTAAATGAAGAATCAGTGTTTGTGCTGACTCTCTAGGCACAGAACAAGGACAGTTCTTGGAAGAATAGGAAGGCAAATCCTAAATTAGAATACGAGTTACAGTCATGTATTTCCTCACAAGAAAGTAAACAGCTGCGTAGAGAGAAACCACAAACGTTATACCTTTACTAGTAAAGATTCTGCATCAGAGAATCCTTACAGCCTCTCAACCTTGCAAATAACTAAAAAAGTTACTCATGTGCCGGTTTTTCACCTACAACTGTTCTAAGCAATGCCTACAATAACCATAACAAAAGAATTGAGAGCTCTCTCCACACACACACACACACACTTTACTTTGTGCAACTGATAGCGTGTCTCTTTCACTGCTTTTCCTGTAGTAGGTCTTCCTGTTTGAACAGGTCTCACACCACACACACAGTTTCTGGAAAGCCACAAATTGTGATGGGAATTTGGGGAGAGAAAGTACCTGAAACTACCTGTAAGCAATTGAATGAGTGGATCCTTTTTAGGATCAGTCTTCATGAGTCCCATGCTGTAAAATTCATCCTTATCTAAAGTAGGGTTTGAATAAGCCCCCAGTCCTATGGGCCCGAGAAGTGGTGCACCAAGTAGCTACACCAAGACTTTAGCAATTTTCCTCTTCAACATAAAGATAATGTAATTAAATAATTACATTATTTGTTTACATGTGGTCATGTCTGAGCCACTCACCACCAGACTTACATGTATGCAACAAATGGAAGGAGGTGGTCGCTAAACTCTCTACCCCACAGTCAAGAGACAGAGAAAAGAAGGTGTTCCTCATGCCCTTCCAAGGCACCTGGCCTTCCTTCCAAAAGACAGCTATGGTAAGGGGCATCTGGAGTGTCTGTAAAGGTGCCATGGCCAATCAGAAACATCACAAGATGCTCTACAGCTGACAACAAACTTATGTTCTTAAGCATTTACTTGGCTGGCAAGCTGGAAAATGCTAATGTTCATATCAAGCTCAACTGGAAGGAAAGCTTGATGGCTGTCCTCTCTTTCCTCCTCCACTCTCCCATGACCCACAGAAAATCTGGCCTCATGAGCTTCCTGCTTGCTTACAGACAATCCATTATTTATTTTTTAAAGCTGAATAAAGATTGGGCTGTCTTTAGGAGAAATGTCCTTGGCTAGTTTCTCCCAAAAAGTATTGTGGTTAAAACTGAGCAGGAAGAGTAGTAGTTTAGTCTGGTGCACCTGGCACAACTAGACCCTCACCTGGTTCTGTTCTCTGGGTGTTACCCAAACAATAAAAACAAAAAACAAACTCACTTTTTAGGAAAATTTTTATTTTTACTATTTTGAGGCACTAATTTGGACCAACGGTCCTAACAAGTTGTCCTAGGAAAACCCATTCAGCAGAACGTACTTCGCTAAAAATAAAGCATTTAACTATACTCATATATTCATATTTCAAATCAAACATTAGAATACCATGGTCTTAACTGACAGGGAAATTCAGACTGCTAATTTTCAACAAGATGAATTAGAACACTTGGCAGACAGTAGAAAGCATATAAACAGACAAATATGAAAGACTAAGTTCCTTCTTGTAGTTTTCTATCCCATGATGTCCCTAGGCTTAGCCTTAAAATCTAATTTCCAAAAGGAAAAGAAAGTGACAAGAGACTTCAAACCTATCCCAAACTGATATGCACCAGACTAGCAACGGCAGGGTATCTAGAGACCATAGAAGCCAGATTTTGGGGCTTCACCCTTGCCCCAGATTCAATGGCCAGTACTGCAGGAAGGTTGCAGCAGCCAACAGATGGTCAGTTGTTGCTGGTGCTCTCTCCCTACCTTGTTTCAAAGTTGCACAAGATACCACATGTGCTACTTACTGAAGCGGAGTGGTGTGTGTGAAGGGCACAGTGAGCGCTCTCTCATATTTCTGGATGTCTCCCCATCTTCTCCACTTACTACACTTTTTTTTTCATCTTCTATACAGTAGTTTGGGAAAGCACACATTCAACACTGCCTTTTGTTAAGATTATAGTCTTTATATTTACACCTGGGGTAATTGTGCACCAAAAAATAAAATTTATGCAAACTGTATTTGTCAGTATAATACTATATAATCAAGCCAGTTTCAATTGTTTTGGTAATTTATTTCAAAATACCTGTCAACATGTCTGTAACAACACAGGCACAAAAATCCCCCCAGAAGTAGAGTTAAAGAAACTCCTATGATAACCCAGTTCCTGCTTCTCTGCCCGCCCCCAGCCAAGAAACTCAAATCCTCTAACCCCCATGGAAGCCAGTTCCAGTGCCCCTCTCCCAGCCCAGATACTCACCCCCCTTACTCTTCTAGAGGCTAAGGATCAAGAGGGAGAAACAGCCTGATGCTGGGTCCCAGGACTGTGTGGAGTTTCCTGCACACTGCCTCCTTCCTTCAGGGTGTGCTGGAAACTGCACCTACTGACAGAAGGGAAGGAGGATGGGTCATGGAATGGACACGAGCACCACATCTTGAAGAACAGCTACAAAAGAGAACCATTTTTAATTCTTCGAGTGCTTGCTCAGGTCCGTTCCATTGTAGGTGACTCCTGAGCAGTATAATTGAAGGAGGGTTCAGAGTTCATGGACATGTCAGTTGCAATACAGTTCTGCCAAATCCAGCCTCATCTCTGATTTGCTGGATGATGGTGTAATGCGCCATGAACATTTGTACTCAAGACCACATTGGGGCCCTGTAGATGTCCTAGATAGGGATGTGTGCCAGAAAAGGCAGCCAAAGATGCCGAGCCCTAGTCGAGTGAGCCTTCGAGTGGATGACAACCTGCGCCAACTCTTAACAAGTACGGATGAAGGCGGTGATCCAATTAAAAATCCTCAGAGGACACGGGAAGGCCCTTCATCCGGTCAGCTATCGTGATAAAGAGCTTAGTCAACCTGCAGCAGGGCTTGGTGTGCTCCAGGTAGAACGAGAGGGCACACCTAACACCTAGAGTGTGCAGCTGCCTCTCCTCATAGCTCATGTAAGGCTTTGGACAGAACACCAGGAGAAAGATATCCTGGTTGACATGGAAGCGTGACACCACTTTCAGCAAGAAGGCTGGATAGAGCTGCAGTTGGACTGTGTCCTTGTAAAATATCACGTATGGGGGCTCCGAAGTGAGGGCTTTAATTTCGGAGACATGTTTTCACCAAGATAATAGCTAAAAGGAATGCAACCTTCCACAATGAGTGGGAAAGGGAACCAGAAGCCATAGGCTCAAAAGGGCAGACCCGTGAGCCTGGAGAGGACCAGATTGAGGTTCCATAGGGGAACCGGGTCCTGGACCGGTGGAAAGAGTCTGTTAAGGTCTTTCAAGTACCTGATCGACAATCTCATGCAAGCACACCGATCTACCTTGGATGCAATATAGAAGAGAAATATAACAGCCAGTTGCACCTTGACTGAAGAGGAGAGACCTTGGTACTTTAAGTGAAGCAGGTAATCCAGGTTGGACTTCAGACACAACTGGGTTGGGGAGATATTCTGCTCCCACGCCCAACAGAAAAAATGCTTTCACTTTGCCAGGCAAGTTGCTCCGGTGGAGGACTTTCTACTCTCCAAGCAAGGCTGCTGTACCTGACTATAGTAGGCTTCTTCCTCTGGATTCAGACACACAACATCCAAGCTGTGAGGTGGAGAGGTTCAGTTCGGGTGCAGGAGTTAGCCATGATCCTGTGAGAGTAGGTCCGAGCGGCTGGGAAGTGGCAATGGGGCTGCTACGGCCAGATGATGGAGCATGCCGAACCAATGCTGGTGAGGCCATGTTAGGATGATCATGACCCGTCCCTTGTCCCTCTTGATCTTTAGGAGGTCTTTGCTAATGAGTGGAACTGGTGGGGAGGCGTACAGCAGGTCTCCTGACTATGACTGGAGAAAGGCATCAGATAAGTGAGCCTCTGCCGAGGCCATGGAGAGAACAAAACTGACGACACTTTCTGTTCTGTCTGGTAGTGAACAGGTCTGCTTGCAGAGATCCCCACTTCTGGAAGAGCACGCTGGTAACCTCCAAGTGAAGGGACCACTCGTGATGAGAGAAGGACCTGCTGAGGCAATCCACCAGCATGTTCCCGATGTCGGGGAGGCACGTAGCTTCCAGGTGGATCACATGCCAGATGCAGAAGTCCCACACATGGAGGGCCTCCTGGCAGAGCTGACAATCAAGCTCCCCTCTGCCTGTTCACATAGAACATGGAGACTGTGTTGTCCGTCAACACCTGCACCACCTGGCCAGAAAGCTAGAAATGGAAGACACTGCAAGCAAGCGAATGGCTCTGAACTCCCTAACATTTATATGCAATGCAAGCTCCTTTTGAGACCATAACCTTGAGGCTGCAGTGTACCAAGATGCGCTCTTCAACCAAGGTCGGATGTATCTGAAATCAGGGAGACTGTGGGTCACCGGCTCGCAAATAGTACACTTTTCACCACCAGAATCAGATCAAACCACCACTTCAGAGGAAAGTACCCACGGAGGGATTGTGATGACTTTGTCTGGGTGATGTCTGGCCACGGAGTGGACTGACGTCAATCACATCTGGAGGGAACGTACCCGGAGTCTCGCATGTTGGACAACAAACGTGCATGTTGCCATGTGCCCCAATAGTCTGAGACAGACCCAGGCCGTAGCGAGAGGGTGTGCGGTGATGCTGGCAATCAGATCTGACATTGCCCTGAACCTGGCCTCTGTCAGGAATGCTCTGACTTGGGTAAAGTCGAGCACCACTTCGATAAACTCCATCAACAGTGCTGCTGCCAAGCCATTATCCTCCATTCAGTGTTTAGACATTTGGTTTTAATTCCCAAAGCGTGCTTCAACTTTGTTTAATTTTAATTTGTTGTCTACAGCTCAGTTCTCCAATTTATCAAGATCCCTTTGAATTTTAGCTCTATCCTCCATAGTGTTTGCAAACCTCCCCCAAGCTTAGTCTCATCTGCAAATTTGATCAGTAATAATACTATTTATTTCAGAGTAGAACCGTGTTAGTCTGTATCCGCAAAAAGAATGAGGAGAAACTAGGGTGCCACAAGTACTCATCGTTCTTTTAGTAATACTTATGACAGTCTACATTCTTTGGACACAAGTTAAGAAATAACAGCTGAAAAGTTGTACAGCTTTCCCCCCTCTGAAACCAAACATGGAATTCAAAACCCACTTTTTACCTTAAAGATTCAGATAGTGGTGTTAAAGTGCCATCCCCCCTGTCTACAACACGGAAGAAATTCAACTGATCTCCTTCCCGGTACACCAAGAAGGTAACTTGTTTGTTGGATGGGCCCTTCTCCCAGACCTCATCTCGACTGGGGTCCATGTATTCAGCCATTTCCCTAATAGGGTCTTCCACAGGAACTATAAGGAGAAAACAGAATGAAAAACAGTCTATTTCAACTTTCAAGTCTAATCTCTCAAACAGGCTGAGGTAGAACACCTCAACCTGCATACTGTGTTTAAAGAAATCTAGTGATGGTCTGAAAATGTCACTGATAGGACAGTCTTCAGGAAGAAAACAGTAATTTGCACAACTTGAAGTGTTCAACCTAAAATTAGGGTTTTTTAGCCAGCACTCAAACACCTGCACAGATGTAGTCTGAACTCCCTGTGGTTCCAAGTCATTGGTGGGAGTGCACTCAAGAGTCTGAAGCGCTCCAGTACCGGGCTGAAGTTCCCACACTTCTCCCAGTTTATATCTTCACTCTCAGTCTAGGGGGCTTCAATGACGGCTGGCGGTTAACCCACAGGAACGAATGGAGACTCCCTGAGTTGACAAGTCTAAATGCTGACCGCTATAAGCCTCTAGCTATCTGAGACAGGGTTTTATCGCCCAGCTTCACAAGCACCTCCATTGCTCCTGTCACAGACACTAAAATCCACATCACAAGTACCTTGCAGCCACTCAATGCCTCACTCACTGTTCTTTTAAAGGAAATTATAGTCACAGGAATTCCAGTAGCACCTGCTACAACATTTAGGAAAGCTATGGCATGAAGACTTTGACCACATCATTGTGTGTATTTGGGGACAGCATAGAGGTAGGGTTATTTTTAAAGCTCAGGTGCCAGAAACAGTTGACTGGAATGGTACAAAGCACTGCCTAAACACGAAGGCATTTGTTATTATCCCCTATTCATCTGTCTGGCTCTCCTCCCCTTTCCATTACTAGCCCTCTCCCTTTGACGACTGCTTTTATTGAAGCAGATCCCCACATCACCAGCTCCAAGTAGAATTCCACATATGGGAAAGAATGGAATGAGATAAATGAGCAGCTCATGGGATCCTTCTAAGTTATTGAAGATCTGGCATCAGACTCTGCTTCTCCCTACAACAGCAGGAGAGAGAAGTCCTGTACACACTGGTGGTTTAGGAGAGAAAGCACACCTCTTCCCCAGCATTGGCGTATACATGCGTAGGAGATGGGGAGCAGGACACAAAAGGGAAAGGCAGACCACACACACAGGGACCTTCAGTTTTCCAAGGATGGGATAGAAAGACATAGGAGAAACAAAGTTAGCTGATTAAGGGGGTGGAGAATTCTACTAACTAGATTTATAAGTAAAATAAATTAACTAGCACAGGGTTTCTCAAACTGGGGGTCGCGACCCCCCGGGGGGGGTCACCGAGCGCTCCCCGGGGAGTCGCGAGCTCCTGCCGCTGCAACTCGCGGCGGGGCCGGGGGGCCCGCGGCGGGAACTGGAGGGGTCGCGCCATGCCCACCCAGTCGGAAAAGGGGTCGCAGTCTCAAAAAGTTTGAGAACCGCTGAACTAGCACCACTACCTAGACAGACTGATAGGAAAACCTTAAATATAAACTTCCCCCTAAAATATTTAAATCTCATTTGAAAGTGAGCAGAGGAGATACAAAGACCAGTAAAATTAGACCCACCTTTGTGTTTTAAACCTTGATTAATTTTCCCATTAGAAAATGAGGAAGAGTGAGGTTAGATTTGATTACTCTAGTCTGAATTAGAGAAAATAATCCCAACAGTGCTGACTATAGTTAAGTATATTGAGACAAATATTTTTTTCTGGAATAGATTAGTTTCTGGGGAAACCTAGCAGAAGCCTATTAAGTTGCTGAAGTTTACAACAAATTGCTTTACAGTTTATTTAGAAGGGCGGGAACCACTCTACCTTCAGCTTTTCCAGAGTATAATTAGAATATGGAACACCTTTGGAAATAAAGACTAATGTAATTCTCCTATGAAAATAACTCAACCTACAAGCACTCAGTGAAAAGACCAGGGCAGAGTTTTGTAAAACAAGGCATTTTTACAGTTATGTATGGTAGATTGTACTTATAGTGACATTACAATTGAGGTTTCATTATATGAAAGCTCTAAGTGTCAGGCAGATTATTTTTAATTGCCTTTGAAAGTTGAACTCATTTAAACCTGATTAGATGTGAATCCCCTACAGTATGTGTAGCATTCTCTTCTACAGTGTGCTTCACAAGTGAAAATAGCAAAGGATTTCCTCACTTTCAGCTTTCATGCCTCTGTGGGTTTTATCACAGAACAATGCTTTACCTATCCCAGGCTAGGCTGTTGCCCCATTTGTATGTAGTAATAAGCAAAACAGGCCTCAGGATGATATGCTTAGCTAACCACTTGCTGCAGTTTAAGAGCTGCTGTTCACAGGACACAGAGATTCTTGAGTTATAAGAGGCACTAATTCTCATGCTCTAAACCAGCGGTCGCCAACCGGTGGTCCGCGGACCACTGGTGGTCCACGAGAAAAATTGGGTGGTCCGCGGAGCCGTAGCCGGAGGAGAGGGGCGGGGTCAGTAAGAGGCGGGGGGGGAGGAGAGCGGAGGCGGAGCCGGCGCAGGAGGCGAGGCGAGGCAAGCCGAGTGGGGGAGGAGAGTGCGGCAGGAGGTGAGCGGGGGAGGAGAGGGCGGGGTGTGTGTGTGTGAGCCGCGCCGCTGGAGTGTGTGTGTGTGAGCCGCGCTGCTGGAGCCGGGGGGGGGGGGGGAGCCGCGCCGCGCCGCTGGAGCCGGGGTGTGTGTGTGTGAGAGCCGCGCCGCTGGAGCCGGGGTGTGTGTGTGTGTGTGTGAGAGCCGCGCTGCTGGAGCCGGGGGGGGGGAAGCCGCGCCGCGCCGCTGGAGCCGGGGGGGGGGAAGCCGCGCCGCGCCGCTGGAGCCGGGGTGTGTGTGTGTGTGTGTGAGAGCCGCGCCGCTGGAGCCGGGGTGTGTGTGTGTGTGTGTGTGAGAGCCGCGCTGCTGGAGCGGGGGGGGGGAAGCCGCGCCGCGCCGCGCCGCGCCGCTGGAGCCGGGGTGTGTGTGTGTGTGAGCCACGCTGCTGGAGCCGGGGGGGGGGAAGCCGCGCTGCTGGAGCGGGGGGGGGGAAGCTGCGCCGCTGGAGCCGGGGGGGGGGGGGGGGGGGAAGCCGCGCCGCTGGAGCCGGGGTGTGTGTGTGTGTGTGAGCCGCACCGCTGGAGCCGGGGTGGGTGGGTGGGTGTGTGAGCCGCGCTGCTGGAGCCGGGGGGAGGGAAGCCGCGCCGTTGGAGCCGGGGTGTGTGTGTGTGTGTGAGCCACGCTGCTGGAGCCGGGGGGGGGGGGGGGGGGGGGAAAGCCGCGCCGCTGGAGCCGGGGTGTGTGTGTGTGTGTGTGAGCCGCGCCGCTGGAGCCGGGGGGGGGGGGGGGGGAGCTGCGCTGCTGGAGCCGCCCCCCCCCCAGTCGAGCGCGGGGGGGGGGGGCAGTCGAGCCGGGGGGGCCGCGGGGCCGCGCCAAGCAACTTTAGTGGTCCGTGAGGACCAAAAGGTTGGCGACCACTGCTCTAAACTACATTGCTCTTGGATCTCAAATATTCCTGAAGGAGGCATTTGCAAAAAAGATCTGGGTGTCCTTGTGAACATGCTTTGCGAGCATTAACTGTTTTCCCACCCTGAACCCCAGCTATCTCTTTGGATGAGAGTCACCTAAAAATTACATTGACTATGTTAGGTTCAAAAAGTTTAAAAATTAAAATTCAAAAACAAAATCAGACCAGGAGTCAGCAACGTGTCTGTGGTAAAAATGTTGAGGCCCGTGGTAAATTTTCAAAAAATTGAATGACTGAATGACATAACAAGCCCCCCCCCCCCCCCCCCCCCATGCCCATCACTAAATACGGTAATTTTGTCAAATGTCCATTGTACAACATGGTGGTGCTGACCCTTGCATCAGTCTATCACATTTCTAGTTCAGAATCAGTATAGATGCCGTCCTGTGCATGTATCTTCATCAGCATTCAAAGTGCAGTCCATTCATGAAACTATTTGAAGTCAGTAGCTTCACTTGGCTGCCCTCCTCAATACCCATTTTCAGCAATTAAATTTTATATCCTCCTCCTTTTTGCTTCCCTTTTCACTAGACTATTAAAAATTAAGAACATAAGAAAGGCCGTACTGGGTCAGACCAACGGTCCATCTAGCCCAGTATCTTGTCTGCCGACAGTGGCCAATGTCAGGTGCCCCGGAGTGAGTGAACCTAACAGGTAAATGATCAAGTGATCTCTCTCCTGCCATCCATCACCCCACTCTGACAAACAGGGGCTAGGGACACTATTCCTTACCCATCTTTTCTAACAGCCATTAATGGACTTAACGTCTATGAAGTTATCCAGTTCTCTTTTAAACCCCACCCCTAGTGTAGCCCAGCCCTTAGTGTTATAAACACCACCAGAAGATACATTTTTAGGCATGATTTTTAAGATGTGTCCCTTTATCAACGCATAATGTATTTTCACATTTCACGTTACACAATTAGGACATGCAAAATTTAGACATTCCAACAGAATGGTAACTTAGCCATGTTAGCAGAGATTTTTCAGTGTTAGCTAGGAATTTGGGGATTTCTATGGGCATCCAACTGCGTATGTTTCTTTGGAAATCCCACCATCATGTGTACATATTATCTATTCCAATGTTTTTAGTTAAATTTATAGATTAATACTTTATTGTATCATTACATTTATACTGTAAGACTTGCAGTTTAGGATACAAAAATCAGCCAAGTCAATAGTTTTATTGCAATATTCACTTTTCAATGTCTAATCCAACTTCTCATCAAGAGTTTCCTTTAGGTTAATAGGTTTGGGTTAATGGCTCTTAAAACCACAAAATGGTTTTAATATCACAAATAAAAGATGGGTGAACAGACCCTTACATATTCCTCAAAGATTTTCCAATTCCTTTACAATCAACGTCCAAAGTCCGTTTAGCAAAAAGCTTGGCTAAAATTCAGTGGTCTCTACAGTTATGAGCATTTGTGTAAGAGTCATTATTATACTGTCTTGATTCTTCACCCGAAACCGACACAAACTTGTACCTACCTCTTCTAGTGTTAATAGGCCCACCTCGCATAGCCAGTACCAGCTTCAAAGTGCAACCTTCTGAAATTCTGTGAATAGTCAACAAAAAAGGTGAAGTTTTGTAGTACTCTGTTTCCAATAGTAATCATTATATTTGGAACAATTTGTTTTAGTATTATCTTATACTCACTTGTAATCATTCAAGCAATATTCATCCTCCAACTCCACATTATTCCAAATTAAGTGCTGCTGAGAGACAGGAATACCTTCAAAAAGACAACATTAAAAGTCAGCCAATTGGAACGTCACTGTAGAATCTTCTTCAGAGAGACTAAAAATGGTTGAGTTTTCCAGCCACACTACTTGCCAGACATTAAGCATGCATTTAAATACATTGCAAGGGTTACAATTTAGACTAAAGAGCTACCGCCCAAGGTTAGGGTTTGTCTACACTGCAAGTTAAGGTGTAGTGCAACTCAGGTAGGCACACCCATACTAGCATGGCTTAAACTAGAGCAAATGTGGCCTTACTCAAGGGCTTCTCAAATTCTGCTCATCAGCACTGCTTCTGTGGTATTTCAGTCATCCAGTTCCTACCCCCTGAACCTTGTGCACACACACTGGGTAGACTTACAGCAGTGTGTAGCATACAGACACAGAATGCCCAGTTAGTAAGGGGTAAGTAGCAGTGTAGCAATGAGGTACTGCTTAGGTGAATAGACATGGTAGAACCCAAAGGTATACACACTACATGGCTTTCTACACACCCAAGCACAGTGCCTTCCACATATACACTTTTAGCAGTGTAGTGTCCTGCTGCCTCCCTGCCACCAGAGCCTCTCTCCACTCCAGTGGCAGGGAAAAGCAGTGCTCAAGCCTTTCCCAACCACCTCCTGCCTGCCAGAGCCTTTCACTGCCTTGTGTACTGACACACCACTGTGTAAACACAGCATGCCCTTCAAAGCTGTGTATAGCAGCATGTATCCTTTATGGTGTCGCCAGTGTAGACAATCTCTTTTTGCCTTGGCAGCAACTAGAATAAGGTTTCTGGCTCTGACCAGTTAGGGATACAAAAACTGGTCTGTCAGATCATCCCTTACCTTAGATAATTGCCAATGGCTACACTTCAGTGTTTTAGATAAAGACTGCTCAACCATGGCATCCCTAGTTAGACCAGGCTCACCAATTTATAGCGTTTTTACTTCTGTCTGTTAAATCTGAAGTTTCAGATTCCAGTGCACTATCCATGGCTGTGCAAAATTTGCACTGCAAACACTCAAAGCTCTGCTTTTTTAAAGTACAGAAACACTTTACTAGTCTTATCTCTGGTAAAACTGGTTATTAAACCACACCAACATTTTAGGACAAATTTGACATGACAGTGTATTATTAAAAGGAAACAGGGTTGACGTGTGAGGAGCAGCAATGTACATGAGCTCTGTCTACTGCAATAGAAATTAAAGGAAGTCATATGTTTCACTTGCTGGCTAACTTTGTTTTCCCTCCATGCATATGGACAACTCACTGGGTTTACACGAATTTAAAGCAAACGGTGCAGAGCTAAGTCATGACCCTTTATACCTTCCTAAAAGGGGGGTGACAGTTTCCAGTCTTGATTTCTTGAGTAGACTCACAACGAGACTCAGGTTCAAAAGGTAAAATATTTTTAATCGGTAAGTTATTTAAGAGTGAGAGGGAGATAGGCACAAATCGCAGTTAGCATGTCGGTCTGTCTGCTAGACCTTTGAAAATTAACAAAGTGTCAGGTGGAAGCAATTCTGTCCAAATGACCCAGACAAAGTACAGTACACATTTTAATGTTCATTAAAAACATTCTACAAATATTGTAAGTAGAATGAAACTATATGGAAACCACAGATTGCCTGCCTGCCTGTAGGAAAGGTGTAAACACGAACCTTCACCCTGAGGCACAAGGGTTATTGAACGGGACACAAAAAGCTAGCACTCTCTAATGCAGGGGTCGGCAACCTACGGCATGCAAGCCGTGAGCCAATTTCTCCTGGCACACGGCAGAGGGCTCAGCCTGCCGCCGCTCTGGGGTTTCCCCCGCAGGCTCCTGCCAGCCAGGGTCTCAACCCGCTTCCAGCTGGGGTTCCCTACACCCAGGTTAGCAGTGGACGCTGAGTGGGGCAGGCGGCGGGACTCCAGCTGGCAGGACCTTCACGGGAAACTCCAAAGCGGTGGCGGGCTGAGTGCTTACCCTAGACAGAATCGACCAGTGGGTGGGGGAGACTCAGCACCGTGAAGACGTCAAGTTGACCTGAATACGTCAAAGGTAGACCAGGGCTAAGTGACTAGTAATTAGAGCTCAACATTAACTTTCTAATGATTTCAAGAATCAGAGAGGTAGCCGTGTTAGTCTGGAATTGCAGAAGTGACAAAGAGTCCTGTGGCACCTTAAAGACTAACTAAAGTATTGAAGCATAAGCTTTCGTGGGCTTATACCCACTTCGTTGGATGCATGCAGTGCCACTGTCTTTAAGGTGCCACAGGAATCTGTCATTTCTAATGATTAGCTCTTTTTATATATACCCTGTTTCCCCGAAAGTAAGACATCCCCCGAAAATAAGACGTACTTCCACTTTTGCCTCTCGCTGTAATATAATGTAATGTAATTTTGGGAGCAAAAATTAATATAAGACACTGTCTTATTTTCGGGGAAACACGGTAATAGGGTATTTTGCAATTTAAACAGGGCACAATGTTCATAAGCTGACAAAAGGTAGCAAGTTTGCCAGGTACAGGCAATTTGTGAGAAATAGATCTTTCCATACTATATATTTTTGGCCTACAATAATATCACCAAACAAAAACTTTATATTATGTTGTAGCTCACATAGAATTAAGCACTTAAGAACAAATGTTAATTAAATGAATATTAAAAGCAGATCAAATTGCTCCTGGTAATTCTAATGTCTGAATACTCAATATTCCATTTACTTGTATATTTTAATACTTAAAGTGAGAATAGTGTAATACAATATGAGTTCTTCGTAATGTTTGCTTGATAACCTAGAGTACACTAAGTCAATTGAAAGACATAGTAAGTGACCGAGAACACAACAACTGTCATCAAGTATGTATAAATATCAAGTTATGACACTATAGAACCCCAAACTCACCACCTCCATAGAGCTCTTGTTATGGAACACTGCACAATGTGATAAACTGTAGCAAGCTACAACTTCCATAACTTCATTTTTAAAGTGATCTTGTCCAGGTATGTGTAATGTTAATACTACATTACTTAAGAGCAGGAAGAATGGTTATCAACATTATCCAAATACCTTGTAAGATCTGCATAGTAATTTGAAAAATATAAGCTTCAAAATATGGTACAGCAAAATGCTTTAGAACAGTACAGTAACTGTTCACTAACAGTACAGTAACTCTCACTGTTATGAGCAGTTATACACTAAAAAAAGTGATAAAATGACAGAAAGGGTTCCAAATATCATCTCAATGACTCTGGATATCAACAAGATGGGTTTTTTCTAGCTTCCATCCCTGTAAACTCACCCAACACACTAAAAGTCAAGCTGACTTTACTGATTCTGCGTCACCAAGATAGACTGTGAGGGCAGAATTTGGCCCATAGATTTACAACCCTTTCACATTGAGGGTGCACAAGTATATCTGAGGGAAGACTTTGGCCCTCAAATTGGAAGTTAGTCAACAATGATGTTTGATGCACGTATGAGAATAGAATCAAGCTCTCAAAATCAAAGTACTGCAGTCAACACACCTAGCAAGAGTTGAGAAGACGACAGGGCACAAAAGAGCCAGTCATGGTACGTTCATTGTGGCTATAGGGCCTACTGTTCAGTTGTGAAGCAGAGGTCACATTTTGGAGCAACTTCATAATTTTTTTAAAATAAACTATGAACTACAGGAAATGCCCCCATCAGGTTATGGGAGGGTTCGCTTTTATCCCTTCAACATTAGAAGCTGCCAACATATGTTTATGTCCGCCAGAAAAAAAAAGGCATGAAATGACATTAGGGCTGTGCCCATTTGAAATCTGTCAAAGTCGCATATGAAGGAGACACGTTCACAAGATAGAGCAACAAATGCCTTTTCTTCAACTGGCTATTTAATAATTGGTCATATTTAAAGTCTGCAGAATGAGCAAAAGCAAACAAAAACAAGTTTGCAAAAAAACAGTGAGCCTTCTTCTGTAAAACAGTTTACAGCTTAACATTCCCAGTTACAGTCTTTATTGTCTGAATTTGTCTCTGCCTTCAAGGGGTGATTTCCAATTACTTTGATAAAGGGATAGATCATTTGTTACAAAATGTTCTTTTGCAACCAATGTTCTAACTTGAATCCTACAGAGTCAGATATATTTTTCATTCTTCTTAAGGTGACAGTACTTTTTTTTGGTGGGAGATGCTGAAAAGAATTTTACTGTCCGCACTAATGGAAGCACAGGCACTCACTTTTATGCTGTTTCCTATAAATCCTACATTTAAATTGCCAATTAGTAGTATCCATTTCTGTAGGTTCATATACAAGGAAAGCTGAATTAGGTGTCTTTTTGCAGGACTGTAGTTTCTTCTATGAGAAGACAAATCTGCATACAAACTCAGAACATAAAACTGGTAATGATCATGAGGATCACACAGAGCCCCCTCTTCCTATGAAGCATATGGCCCTGCTACTGGGCACTTCTAATCGGTACTGAGCAAGTAGGGCTCAGCTATATGTCTCAAGGTTGCATCAGCTCAACTGGCCAACTGGAGCTCAGGGGAGGAATAGCAAAATTCAGGTTTTGCCTCTATCCAAACACCTACTGTCACTCTAAATGACAACCTGCTTTGCAAGAGCCAGGGGAGCAATCTAGGTCCTTTCCCTGCCTCTCTGCCCTCAAAAGCAGAGGGCATAATTTACATTTCTATACAGCACACTATCATTTTCTCCCCTCTTGGAGCCAGCGTGTCTCAGACAGCCCCTGAAGTTCAATCCCATTCTGTCTCACTATATTTTATAGGTTTCCTTATTGTACCTGCTTTAACATGCCAGAAACATCTCCTCCACCCCACAAGACATGGATCAGGAAACAGGTTTGTATTTATTGCTGTAACTAAATAGTATGTACCTGTTCCCTTTTTTATTATTATTATTCCACCTTGCATTTTATCACCCCAAATATTCCTCTGAAGGTCAACCTATGTAACTGGAACTTTCAACATATGTTTGCAAAACCCTCCTTCAGGTATGACTATCGGCTGGAAGAAGTCCTTGTAGAATATTAATTGACTTTTTAACATTTACCTTCCTTAACTGAAGATGTTGAGTTGGCAAAGCAATCTTTGCTTTGCCTAGGAGACCCTATCTACACTGGGAAATTTTTTCCAAAAAAATGCAAGCCAGTTTTAAACCCTCTTACAGCAAGAGGCGTAAACAACATTCCAGCAGCCAGAACTACTTTCTACAACTGGTATAAACTCCAGTGTAGGCAGTACCACCATTTGTAGAGGTGGCGCTTGCCTCTGCAAGAAACCAGAGTAAGCTGCAGAGTTCAATCCACTCCCACTGCTTGCTTTTTAACTGAAATCAATTCTGTGACATCACAATAGGTTGCTGTAAAAGTAACTAGCAGTTTATTATAACTTTAAGTGGTAAGGAACAAGACTGATGCTGTTTACATGTAATGTACGTGTGATACAGAATATGAAGAGAACGGGAGGAAACAAACATTTATAAAAGGTAGAACCAAAAATGATAATCGTGATCTCAAATACTGGCAGGTAACAATGGAAAAAATTGTTCTGTATTTTACCTTAAGGAAAGTCAACAATGGGGTGACTTTACAAAACATAGAAGGTTAACTTGCAGGGCCATTAGAGAGACTTGGGTAGGGATCACTTTCAGTCCAATCAATCCAGTCACCGCAGTATGTTTTTAGCAAAAGAATTCATATTTACAATTTCATTGTATTACAGTTCAAAAATCTTACCATTTAATTATCTCTTTGTAGATGTAGATCAAAGTTAACCTAAGCACAGTGATTTATTGTCACATCCAGGATCATCAATCAATAATGTTGTTTCTTATATACCCTAGCATGACCCTTAATATAAGATTCCTGCAGGAAGTGAAATTCATGCAGTGTAGGCTGCTGCTGATGGCAGTCCTATTCTGAGGAAGACTGACTATGACAGCATTTAAATTCTTATGCCATTGTTATCAGAGACAAATGAGGCTCTTTTTCACTACAGCATCTACAAGGTTTCATTCAATGGAACTGTTCTGGGTGAAGCAAGAATCCAGGTTGCCACTGCCTTGAAGATAATCAAGTGTGTTTTGCTAGGACAAATCTGAATCTTTTCATACAAGTTTGCTGTGATTTGCATGAGACAGACTTCATGTGTGGCTAAAAGGCATGACCACCACATCGGCTCTGGTTGAACTTCAAGCAGTTTCACACACACAGTTTAGATGTGCTAGAGGAAATCTGGGGCTCTTACCTGTTATCAAAGTTTACCTGTGCTCTTCATACCTGGTAAAATCAGCAGAGGTGTTGGGACTGCTCTTGGTGAGATATCCAGCTTTCTTAAAGCAGACATCAACTATTTCCACGTCCCTAAACCTGCCCAAGAAGGTCAGATTATGAAATAGGGAGTAGGAAAATGACTTTGGCAGCATTTGAAATATTCATATTTACTTGGTCCCCATCTGTCTGTTTTCAGGCCTGGTTACAGTGTAGACAATGCACTGGTGTCTCCTGATAATATAGCAACGGACAAAAGAACAGTTTTCTTTGCTAGTTTTTAATTCTGCTAGCAGCATGTGTTATACTTGACCATTGTCAAGTGCAGACCTTGTAAGGAAATTGTTAACATGATTCTGTATTTCCTTCACAGAAATCCCAGTTTCTGTATTTCCTTCTCAGAGATCCTAACCTACACAATGGTAACTTGCATGCAAAACTTACACTTACAGTGTAAGATGGGATGTTTCACCATAGCATTCTAGTTACATGTACAAGTTGATATACGGCAAGTCAGGAAAAATTGCCTATCTGTCCCTAGACTGCATAATGGGGAGGATCCTGGGGTCTTTTAGCCCCAACCTGGAATACTAAGCCATAGAAGTAATTTTCAGAGAAGAGCACTGGTGGACGTCTGTGTCTTCCACATTTTTGTGGAGCGTATTATCAGTAATTTAAAGCCTATACAATCAGATCCATCATTCAGGAATGTCAAGAAGTTTACCACTTTCCCACTCTAAGAAGTGCAACTTGTAAATCATAAAGTTCTAATAAGTGGTACTATTTGTAACTATAACACAACCTTTAGTGATAATCAAATTCTCATTGTGATCCTCCCACAAGTTAGACATGCCTACACAACATGCCTATTTGCTAGCTTCCAGAATTTTTCTACAGGAAATTCAAGCTCCTTTTCCTCACCACCTTCAAGGACTTCTACAGATTTCCATTTTCTTGAATCCGATGAAGCGGGTATTAGCCCATGAAAGCTTATGCTTCAATACTTTAGTTAGTCTTTAAGGTGCCACAGGACTCTGTTACCTCTGCTATTCCAGACTAACACGGCTACCTCTCTGATTCTTTCTTCCAGTGCACCATCAGCTCTGCTCACCTTAATATGCTATTTCCTATTTCCACGTACAGCTCCAGAACTTTTCCTTACATACTGCCTCCCCCTTTCCTCCTCTTCTTGGAGCAGCTCTCCTGCTCCTGTGCATTAAGCAACTGGACTCCCAGCAGAAGCAGTATGTCCCAGTCAAGGGGAATCTTGCGATAAGCATAGTGACTATCAAAGCAGGTAAAATATTCGAAGTGGATGTTGGTGGAAGTGAGCGAGCTTCTTTGTCCTCCTTGGCATTTGAAGGTGCAACCAAAAGAAAGACCAAATGTGCAGGTGGGAGATCTTATTTATGGTCAATTCATTTGAGCCAATCAAGACATGGAACCAGAGATGGTCTGCATAGACAGCAGTGGAAGAGCGAATGCAATGGGAGTAATTGGACTGCTTTCCCCCAAATCCCTTAACTCACTTGATTTGGCTAGCATTTTGCCACACACATATTTACTCTCCACTACCATACTCAGCAATGATGGGGGGGGGGACCCCATAAAAACCTCTCCTTCCACTTGTTATCCAACCCGTATCCCCACATCCTCCACAAGATGTTAAAGAACTTATGAAGTCTACTTAAGATCCTATCTACATGAATGATATTCAAATCTGTATAGCTACATCAGTGTAGTTAACACTGGTAAAAACTCCTAATGTAGACATGCTAAACTGGCATAAAATGGGGCTTAAAGCAGCACAGCTGACTTTGGTACTGGTGCAAATCCCTCTGTACTGCACAGTCAACGTTATTAGTTACACTGGTGCAAAGCCACTGATTTAGTTGTACCAGTGCAAATTTTCATGGAGGTAGATTTAACCCTTAGAGTTAGGCCTCCTGGGAATGAGGTCATACTTCACATGATGCTTTAGATCTAACAGTTAACAATAAGTCCCAATCCACTGACGTTTTTACATACTGGAGAATATGATCAGCATAAAAAGTGTTTTAACTTCAACACATGCAGTAAGTTTGTCACTTTAAGAAAAAGCAGCGTCCAGCTCCTGCCTACACCTAGAAATAGTCAGTGAACTACAGACAAGACAAATCAGCAGCTTTTTTGCATTAAAACTCCAATGCTTTAAAACTCTAGTATGTGAACCAAAAAGTTGTGTCTAAGATAATCCTCTGACACAGTGAATAATATCTCCGAAAAAGGAGAAACTGTTCAAGTTTTACTAGGGATAAACTGTGCCCTTATAATACCTTAGAAGGATGTACAAAAACAAAAAGAGGAGTAAATTACAAGAAATGTCAGAAATCTCTTTAAACCAGAAGTTACTAAACCTTTATCTATAAACGAAGTTATGGGCAGCATCACCCAATTAGATTAATTCCCTAGTTTGATCTTCAGCACAGTTATAATTAAAGGTCAGCTGCAAATGGACTTTTCCTGTAAAATGATATACAATGTGCTGACTTTATGAATGAGAGAGACAGGTACCTTCCAATCTTTGAATTTTAGCTTTCACAGAAATCACTGTTTCAAAGGGAGCCACTCGCAGCTCAAAGCACGTTCCCGTAAGCGTCTCAATAAAGAGCTCCATAGTTTCATAAAAAGGAAGTTTGTAGTGAAACGGTCCCACGTTATCATCATTGAAGAAAGGAGGTTCTTTCTTGTTGGCCATTACACAGGATTCAAAAATTCCTTGTAGAAAGATTAGTTTGGAAACGTCGCAGACAACGGTGTTCCAGCTTTGAAAACTGGTAACGCGTACTGCTGATCATGTTTCAAATGTTGCACCTAAGGAGAACACAAGGGCGGTTTTAGCAATGGCAGGATGCGCTCTTTGGCAAACAAATCGCTCCTGTTGACTTTTAAACACAAGGACTCATTAAATAAACCGGTGGTGAAAACCCACAAGGCAGGCGGCGAGAGAGAAGTGTAACTAACAGTGGCAGGTTAGCAACACCACCGGAGATAAAGCTCTAGCTCCGGGAGAGGGGCGGGGTCACAGCCCCTCCAAGAGGTGTACCTAGCACGTGCCTAGGAAGCGCCCATGCCCCTGGCACCCCAGCCGAGGAGGGCGGTGCTCGCTCCGCGCACGCGGAGCCCCGGGCGAGATCCCTGCCTCGAGGGGCGCCCCAGCAGGTCGTCTCCTGGGTCCCCCGCCGCCCGGCTCCGCGGGCTGGGCCGGGCAGCGAGAGGCGCCTGCAAACAAAGGAGACAGCGATCGCTGCCGGGCGGCCCCGGGTCCTGCGCAGCGCCCCGCCAGGAGAGCGGCCCCGGGGGCGGGGCGGGCCCCGGTGGGGGAGGGGGACTCGGGGTCTCACCTGCCGCAGCCGCCGGGCCCGCGCGGAGGGCAGCGGGAGACAAGCGCCAGGCCCCGCCCACTGCTCCTCACGGGAACCCGCCGCCGGCCCTGGGCGCCCTCATGGAGGAGCCGCCGCCGGGAGAAGGGGACAGACAGGGAGGGGGGAGCCACCCCCTCCGCCTGCGCCGCCGCTCGCTCCCTGAGCTACCGCCGCGCCTACCTATCCTTTGTGACATCCCCTCCCTCCTCACTCCCACTGACCAATGAGGCTGCCGTTCTTACAATCGCTGCCCAATCAGGTCGCAGGAGGGGCGGTGCTTCTGTAACCAGCAGGGGCGTCTGGGCGCCCGGCCTTAGCGCTTGCTCGCTTCTGCTTGTTGTGGTCGTTACGGAAGGGGGGGGGGGGGAAAGGGGGAGGAAGAGGAGGACTCGGATGTAGCCTCTCTCTCGCTAACAGTAGTTACGTGACTCCGTTCTAACGTGATTGGCCCAGGGGCTGATGGGAAACGTAGTTTTACTGATGGGTAGAGGGGGCGGTTATAGGGGAAATCGACCACGTCCCCCTTTCTCCGTCCCACTCCCCCAAGCAGTTATTAAGCAATGCGCAGAGCCAGGTCTTTGCTCCTCTGTCATCAGCCCCTGCTTCATAGTGGAACAGGCTGCTCTAGGGAGGGCACTGAACCTTTAGACACAAGCCCTATCACCCCCTCCTCCCCCCACACTTTTTCAAACAAAAAATGACCTGTAATTTACAAAATAAAAGTTGCCTCTTCCAAAATTCAAGGTCTTCGCAGCCATGAAGTGGGGAGAAATGTTTTATTTTAATCCAAGCCCATACTCTCTCTCTCTACTCATGGGAGTGGAAGGTCATCTAGTCCACATCCCCCTTCCACTTATAGCAGGACAAAGTATTATCTTTCAGGGGCCACCCAACACCAAGACCTAAGGCTTTAAGAAAAACATACCAACGTAAGTTACATAGAAAAGACAAAGTGGTACTACTATACCAGCTTTGGGTTGCATTTCATAGAGAGGGAGGATGTAGATCTTGGAAATAGCACTGTTACCTATGACTATCTAAGTATGACACTATGATTGTGCTTATGTTTTACAAAATATTCACCCACAAATCAAACTATTCAGAAAAGACGTTGTAGCACCTTCGAGACTAACCACTTTATTTCAACATAAGCTTGCGTGGGCTACAGCCCACTTCTTCTGTTCCATTCTATGCATCTGAAGTAAGATGCATTTATACACACAGAAAGAAAGAAAAAGTTGGTATGCTAATGTACAACTTTTTTTTTGCTTTCTGTGTGTATAAATGCATCTTACTTCTGTTCCATTCTATGCATCCGATGAAGTGAGCTGTAGCCCACGAAAGCTTATGCTGAAATAAACTGGTTAGTCTCTAAGGTGCTACAAAGTCTTCCTCGTCGTATTTACGGATACAGACTAACATGGCCGCTAATCTTAAACCTATTCAGAGAAGGTGGATCTAGCTTATATCTGTCAAAAGCAGACATTTTGGAGCTGTAAATTAAACAGTCTTAAAATAAATTCAAGGAAGGTCAGCTATAACTCTAAGGCCCCGATACGGTGCCCTAAGCCTGGCCCTGCTGAACCAATAAGATAGTAAACAGCTCACCTCACCCAAGAGAGCCCAGAAACAAAGATTGGTTTCTCAGCAGCACAGTTCATCAAAAGAACAAGGCAGGTGTAGTTAGCACCTGTTAATAAGCTAATTGCTTCACTTTTTAAAAAGGTGATTAGTTTAGCTTTTAAAATTATGCACAAGTCAGAATCACTGTCACTCTCTGGCTTCACGCCCAATTCATATACATGCCTGAATTACACACGATTTCTCACCAGCATAGAATGATAAATATCCTCTTATACCAGAGGTGGGCAAACTACAGCCTGCAGGCCACATCCGGCCCGCAGGACCCTCCTGCCCAGCTGTTGAGCTCCTGGCTCAGGAAGTTAGCCCCCCAGCCCCGCGCCTGCTGTTTCCCCTCCCCCACAGCCTCAGCTCAGTGCCCCACCAGTGCAATACTCTGGGTGGTGGGACTGTAGAGTCTGCCTGACCCAGTGCTCTGTGCTGCACAGTGGTGTGGCTGGCTCCAGCCGGGCAGTGCAGCTGCTTGTCCTGGTGCTCTGGGCAGTGCAGCTGCAGGGCTGCCAGCCACCGGTGCTCCAGGCAGCGTGGTAAGCGCGTGGGGTGGGGGGGAGGGTTGGAGCAGTAAGAGAGCAGGGAACAGGGGGATTGAAGGGAGGCAGGAGTTCGGGGGGGGGGGGGAGCGGGGTTGGATGGGGCAGTGGGGGGCAATCAGGGAGAAGGGGTGGTTGGTAGGGCAGGGGTCCCAGGGTGGGAGGGGGAGTTAGGAATGAGAGGAGGGGTTGGATGGGGTGGCAGGGGGCAGTCAGAGACAGGGAGGGGTGGATGGGGCAGGAATCCCTGGGATGAGAAGCAGGCGGGGAGTGGGGGAGAGGGGGAGGGTTCGATAGAAGGCGGGGGCTAGGCCATGCCTGGCTGTTTGGCAAGGCACAGCCTCCCCTAACCAGCCCTCTATACAGTTTAGGAAACCTGATGTTAACCTAGGCTGAGCCCAATGTCAAACCAGAGCTGGAACAAAAAAAGTCTGTAAATGCTACTCTAACCACTCCACAATTAAAAACAGCACCACACATCTAGGGGCAGATTTGGCAGACTGGCAAAGGAGAGGGGTGGAAACTGCCCCTGCCCCATGGCGCAAGTGAGATCTTTCATCTCTCGGGCTACCAATCCTTCGCTTGCAATTTAAGAATAAGCTCGTTGGGGCAGGGATGTTTTGTTCGGTGCTTGTACAACACCTAGCACAATGGGGCCCTAGCCTAGGACTTGCACTACTGTGATACATAAACACTTCCTCAGCAATACCAAAAGATTATGATATGAATAGCTGCGAGGAGGAAAAAAAAACATTTCCTGAAACCCCTTTAAAGCCTTTATAACGCAAGGGAGGGGAATAAAGGTGGAACATCAACCATTGTCACGTCTCTCTTTCTGCAGCTCAGATGTGGGCATTCCCATGAACCCTATGAGGACACGTTCCACCAAGCCATTCACACTGTATGATGACAGAGAGATCAGGGAGACAGCGCTACCTCAGTTTTAAAACCTGCTCGATGAGGACGCCCACCTTCTCCTTGCTATACATTTCAAACTGTCACTATTATTCCTATTAATGGAGCTGTTGTCAGGGTAACAAGCACAACTCTTCAACTTTTGCACTGGAGCTTCTCCCTCAGCCATACATACCCCTGCCGTTGCTGCCGCCTGGCCTCTAGCCACATTCTGAACGTTACTATCAGCCATGCAAATTCAAGGGCTGGGCAGGATAGGAAGCAGCTATCCCAAAATTAGTAACAGCTACTGTCCAAGTTACAAGCTACAGGAAAGCTGAGCATCCGTCACAAGAATCACTCTCGCAGGAGTGTTTACTGAGTGATTGCTCAGAGCGTTTCTGCCTACAATGACAGCCAAGGCAGAGCAAGTAGTATTTTAATTCTGAAGTTGATGCAGATCAGAAAGCACATTTCATAATAAGAGAACAAAAGTAGGTTTTTACTAATGAGCTGTAGGCAGGATTTGACACTCACCCAGCTCACAAATGAAACCTTCCACATTATATACATACACACTCTTACCTTGCTCTTCTAGCACACACTAGTGCTTAGGATCTGTTGTCAAAGCAGAATACACTATATTGTGCCAACCCATTGGACATAGAGATCTATCTGCTTCCTTTCTAGGGGCACCATCAACTAATTTAGGTCCAAAAGCATTGGTTCAGAAAGCAAGGGAATTTTACAAACCTAAGGTGATTACAGCTTTTTAACTGTTCCACTGCAGGGTTGGAAACCCAGATACACCAATATTGTGTTGGGGCAGGAGAACTGGAAAGTGAAAACGACTAGTCATTTCAACTATCTGGCTAGGAAGTTCTATGGAACCCAGTCCTGTAGCAGAGAAGTGCCCATTAACATTAATGGATTCATGGTCAACACCTCCGTGAGCTATGGGAGTATTACAGAGTGTGAATGGAGAGTAAGGGCCCCACCCACAGCTCACCAACATCAATGGGAGTCTTTTCATGGAGTTCCAGTTTTTGGATAAATCAAATAAGAAATCCAGGGCAGAGCAAGAATCTTAATCTTTGAAAGCAAAAAAATTCACCTACTTAAAATTTTCTATGGTCACTGGCAGGACTTGAATTACATCTGGACACACATCGCTGGTGCCTCAGAGATAACAGGATCACTTCACACTTGCTCAGCGTTACAGGTTACAAATGTTCCTAGACTAGCCTAGGAAGGCTTGAGCACGGATTTACTATTTTATTCATCGGATTGTTTTTATGCCAACAACTCTAGCCCAATCCGACCTTCTAGTTAGCTGTAGTGCTCCCTAGGTTCTCTTAGCCTGTGTGTTGGTAGAAACATGACAGCATTGTGATACTGTGCCAACTCATCACAAAGAGCTGCACCGCAATGAGGCATGAACAGCATGCAGCAGAATGCTATTCCATCACTTCTCAATGAGCCAAGATAGGCTGAGCCTGTAGCTGCATATTGCTACAAGAGCTCAGATACAAAATGACCCAGGCATTATTATTGAGTGCCCTGCATAACTATGGAACTGTATGTAGGGCACAACAAGAGGTGTCTGCATTCAGGAGCTCTGACATTTTAATGGATGTTAGATAGTAAACTTGGCTGCTTCATGACAATGAATACTGCTAACTATTTCACTGCTGATCATTTAAGCATAAAACTTCAGCTGGACTGGGATCACGGACACAGCTGGACCAAAACGCCTCTCTCTTCCCCGATACTCTGATCTTTAGTGATACTGGAAAGGAGAAGGCAGAGAAGGTATCATACCCCTGCTCCAGGGAGTCAGCTAAACTCTGACATAAGCAAGCTGTGACCAAAGTTTTGAGGTGGCAGCTATTTCAGATTTAGTGTGTTCAAGATCGCATGCTAAAACAGGCCGTGCTCTAGACTAGATCACTAGAATGTCAATTTTGGTAAGAGTGCAAAATTCACACAAGTTCAGTATCAATTCTCATAGGATAATGAGAGAGTTAACTGGTGACCTACCTTTCCCAGCTTCAGATCTAACTGAAGCCTTGCTCACACTGGATCTCTCTCTCTTAACATCCAGCATGAGGTCCTCTCAGATTCAGCAGCATCTTGCTGACAGAAGTGGATTTTTACACCCCTGTGGTGTGCAGACTGTAGGACTGTGATGGAGACTCCGATACGGACTCCTCGCCCTGGGGCTGCCTAGCAGATAGGCGTTAAATCACTCCGGATTAGAGGGTTACTCGCCTGGGCCCTTGCTCTTAAAGCACAGCAGATCCAGAGACATTTAGAGGCGGAGTGCACAGAAAGCAGAAACATCCCTTGTTTTCCTCTTTCCTCCCTACTTTTTAAATAAACCACCTGCACACCCACCCCTACCAGAATACACCAGATTCTGCTTTTCAATGGCATTACCTCTACTGGAAGGTTTTCAACTATTGTAGTGCTTTTTGATGCAATAGCTATACATTAAAAGAACACTAAGGTTGCAAAGTCAAGCCCTTGAAAGTTAAGAGATAGAGGCATTAATTCCATTGTCTCTCTTCTCAACATTGCCCAGGCACCAGCAGAGGACATAAAAAGACACTCTTCCTATTCTCAGTTTTGGTGCCCAGCACCCTGGAAACCTCCTGGCTGGGAGGGAACAATTGCAGGGAATGTCATGCTCATTCCCTGGAACTTGGAAATGGAGCATGCGCAGTATGGCTCATAACCAGTCCAGTCACATATAAGAGATGAGGGGACAGAGCATGCTGAATGCAGATGGAATCTAGTTTGCACATGCTTGTAGATACTCGTTAGAGGCTTATAACTTGGCCAAATTTGGGGAGACTTGTCACAGGGATGGTAGAAAGCACATTCAACACCAGGGCAGCTCCCCTGACAAAATTTGAGCCCCTGCTCCCAAGCCAAGAAGTTAGGGTTGCCAACTTTCTAAGGCACAAACCTGAACATCCTAGCCCCACCCCTTCCCTTAGACCCCGCTCGCTACATTCCCCCTCCCTCAGAGGCTTGCTCTCCCCCATCCTCACTCATTTTCACTGGGCTGGGGCAGAGACTTGGGGTGCGGGCACTGGCTAGGGGTGCAGGCTCTGGGGTGGGGCCAGGGATGAAGGGTTTGGGATGCAGGAGGGGGCTCCGGGAACTCTCAAGACTGGGACAGAGGATTAGGGCTCGTGCTTGGGCGTACCTCCAGTGGCTCCTGGTCAGTGGCACAGCAGGGAGCCTAAGGCAGGCTTCCTTCCGGTCCTGAAACCGCACTGGACATGCCCTGGAAGCAGCCAGCAGGTCTGACTGTAGTAGGCAGGAGGGGCAGGATGCTCCCTGCACTGCTCTCGCCTGCCGCAGGCACCACCCTCCAGTTCCCATTGGCCAGGAACCACCCAATGGAGTGCAGATCTGGTATTCAGGGCAGGGGCAGCGCACCAAGCCCAGTGGCCCCCCGACCTAGGAGCTGGATCTTTTGGGGCACAGCACAATGCCAGGACAGGTAGGGGACTAACCTCCCTTAGCGCCATAGCACCACTGACCAGACCATTAACAGCCCGGTCAGCGATGCTGATGGGAGCCCCAGTGTTCCTTTTCGACCTGGTCTTCTGGTCAAAAAACTGGGCACGTGGTCACCCTATCAGAGGTTCTAGAGATGCTCAGTGATTCCAAACATTATTCCCTGGAGATGGGACACAGTTTACACCATTGATTAGGTTTGCCCAGTGACATACAACAACACACAGTTGTTTCCAGGGAACAGATTTAGGGGCTGACCTCTGAGAGGTGCTCAGAATCCTAACTTCAGTGGGAACAGCAAGTGCTCAACATCTTTCAGGTTCCGGAATAATTTCTGGGCTCTCCAATTACCTTCATTCTTTGCTAACTGTAAAGGGGCTTTAACTGGGGGGGGGGGGGGGGGGGGGGGGGGGGGGGGAGGGAAGAGAGGTAGGAGGGAGGGGCGGGGGGCTAAAAAACCCAGTCCCTCAAGATAAGGATACTCTGCACAGTGCCACAGCACCAAAGGACCTTGTTCCTCCTCCCACCACCAACGGAAACTTTGCCTCAATTCAATATTTTTCAGCAGCTTGCATAAAGTCATGGGCAAAAATCTGTTCTCCATTCCTCTAGTTCTCATTTGGCACCCTCTCCTCCGGGACGACCTATCTATTAAGCACTGACAACATGCTCCGATCTGTAAGAGACCAGAGGTAAAGCTACACTCTGATAGGAGGAACGGACATGACTTTACAGGATGCACCCAGCAGACAGACTGCTGCCCAATGAGAGATGCATGTTGGTTTTCCCCATTTTTGGATCTGGAGGCAGAGGCTGCTAACAACCAGCAGCAGAGCAGAAAGCAAGACAAGGACAGCTGGACTTGGCTTAGCAGACACCATTTACTATTTCACAATATCAGTGATTTTTTTTTCTATAGATCTGGTCAATAAAAGATCTTATACTTTGTATAATAGATTACATTATCGCAGGTATTGCACAAGCTATGTCATCTGGGCAGCACTGAAACAGGACTGCAGAAAGTTACAATTGAAGAGTCTTTTTACAGTGTTAGGCGTGATTAGACCCAGCGCAGGGAAGAGATACTAACCATGTAAAGTAGGGAGCCAGTCATTTGAATGTCCATGGTCATCCGATTCTCTATTCAAAGAGAGTGGACATTAAGAGTACTAGTCTTGGGCAGGATAACCTTGCAAAGAAGGCCCTCTCCCTGCAATGCCCACCATTGCCTATTGGCCTCCAAAGGCATTCAGTGGGTCATCAAATGTACTGGATGCCTTGCTTTCAGATTTGGATTCAGAGGCTGTCTGAGAGGATCGGCCCTTGGGGGTAGACACCTTGGCTTGGTTGCTAGAGGAGAAGATATCATCTAGAGAAAGAGAAAAACAGCCATTGAAAAGGAGAAATGCTGCTGCCAGACATAAGACATTACACAGAAAAATCCCCAGCATGTAGCAGTTACTGCCAAGGATGCTTTGCTGATAAACGCTTTCCTGCTGCTTGTGACATGAAAATGTATTTGTGAGGGCATATGGGAGAGCTTTTAGCTGTGGGTTTTTACCAGGTATAGTCAATGAGAAGGAACAGAAGAAATCCGGATACTTGGCATTTATGCCAGCCAGAGATCTCAAAGCACTGAAGAAGCACTAGGTGAAGCTTCACAATGCTGAGTTAGGCATTATATCCATTTCACAGATGAATAAGTCACTTAACTTCTCTGCAGGTCACCCAGCACCATACAGGAGGTCAGTGGCCGAACTGGGAGAGGACTTAAGAGACCCATCCAGTCCTGTGCTTTAGAACCATTAAGTCATACTTCCTGCCTACAGATTTGCCCTTTGGAGAACGTCTTATTCATGCACACACATGGATTCTACTAATTAACACTTCATCTCCTAAGACTAAGTGCTGTACAAACATTCATATTCCCCGGCCCAATAGGACGTTCCTGGCAGACTGGGAATACACAGGTTCAAAGAATTAAGAGATTTTTTGCTAAAACAAAATGCAAAAAAGTTTCCAGGATTGTTACCCAAGTGAGCTGGGAAAAACATACACTCGGGAGGAACTTTTACTACTGTCGCTGGCACCTCTGGTTCTGCAAATCAGGTACCTTAGAACAGTAGTGTAAAGCAGAGAGCTTGGCTCACCTGGGATCAGAACAAAGATGGATTTAGAAATGCATTTAGTGGCATATACGGATCACGGGCACAATGGGAAAGTGTTTGGAAACATTCTCAGGCTTAGAGGAGATGGAGATTTAACAAGCCCAATTTCTTTCATAGATGCTGTTGTGCTCATTCATGTGTGAGGCAGTGAAACTCATGGGGCCATTAATACTTTAGTACGGAGTTTAGTAGTTTCTTTTGTTGGAGTGACCCTAGGCAATAGGCCAGAGCCAGCCCTTCCCCTGCTCCCCCCCCTTCCTCCGCAGGGTGGGGTGTTTCATCTGGGCAGTGGCAGCATAGAGAACTTCAAAGCTCAGTAGGGTTCACCACAGGTGGTTGCTGATTGTGGGGCTGTACTGAAGGGGTGGGATGGACTTGACCCAAATGTGTTTGAGGGCAGGGAAGAGGAGAAGAAATGCTGAGAAGCAGCTGGAAAAAGAGACCACTGAAGGATGGTGGGCCTTGAAAGGTCAAATACAGGTTAATAAAAGGTTACACACAGCTAGGGCTTGGGAGATTTCTATTGTTTGATGGACATTTGTTACATCTTCTCACTTCTCCTGTGTGTTGGTGTGGTAACCTAGTATCTGTTTACAAGTTTGACACCGACTCGGAGTATACATTAACCCAGGTGCATACAGGGCACCTGTGGAACCACATGACCAAGCCCCTCATCTGGACTCTGAATGCTGGTTAGGATCACATGGGTCAGAGATCAGAGGTGGACTGCCACTACATGCCACTCTGCCTGTGCGAGGAGCCTATTCTCGCTGCCCTCCCCCTCTACTGCACATGGCCACTGCTGTAATCACAGGGATAGGCAGCTTTAATCCAGGATAGAATTTCAGCAAAAGAGAGCAGACTAGAAAGGCAGCAATATGGAGTAAATCCCAATTGGCAGCCCTACAAAACAAGCCATCAAGAGATTAGTTTCATAGCCATTTAGGGTCCGCCCAGCTTCCATGGGAAGTGTAGTGGGTGCTGCAGGGAGTGAAGTTACACCCCTAGCTGACAAAATGGGAACTAAAGGAAGGGGAGGAGGAGGGAGCTTGTTCTCAGTGGCAGGGAGAGCAGCACTACTTTCAGAGAAATGCTCAGTTTCCCAGGACGCAGCATCCTAAGACAATGCCCAGAGGTTTTTCAGCAGTCGGAATGCCAATCAGTGTTGGAAGAGAGGCACTATAAAGGATCAGAGGATGGCTTGGACAGTCAGTGTCCAGACACCCACAGGGGAAGATGGAAGAATAAGCAATTGAATCAACTGGTTGTATATAATACTATTGTGTGTAAATAGAAGTTAAGTAAAACACATGTAAAATGCTGAACTAGGTGGTCATTGGGAAGGGTGTATACAGGTTATGGTTCTGAATGTAAGCAGGTGTGTGTGTAGAACACACACTGTAATGGTAATGTAATGGAAAGGTCATTGTAATAAAGATTTAACTCCCCCCCTCACTTCGCAGCCGTCGGGAAGCAGGCAGGCAGGGAGGGGTACCTCCCAGGCTAGTGACTTACACAAAACTAACTCCCAGCATTGTAAAGCCCAGGGAAGACCATGAAAGTCACTGAAATGGAAAAGACCACCGCAGCCTTGGAAAGCTAAAGAAGGAAGGTGTTTCTCCTGCCCTGTGTAAACATGAATTGCCAGGCAGGAAAAAAAAAAAAAAAAAACCCCACAACCCTGCAAAGCCTGTCAGAAGGGAAGGGGTTTGAAGTGAAGGCTCTCCATGTAATGCAGAAGGTAAAGCGTGGGGTGGCAGCGTTCTATTCCTTGTCCGTGTAACTTGTCTGAGTTGCTTTATCTGACGAGGTCACCTTTGAATCTGTATTTTTTTCTATTAAATGAGCTTTTTTGTTTATTTTCAGCCCCAAGCAGTTCTCTGTTGTGCAAACAGTGTGGCCTCAAATGGACTGATAACTGGGGGCTAGTTTCACTCCTGGTTGGGGGAGGAAGGAAATGGGGAGGGAGACACAAACAAGAAAGGAAAAGTCTGAGTGGTTGGTAGTTAACAACTTGGAGGGCAGATCTGGGGAGCCTTGGGACCAGACAGGCTATTGTGGTCACCCTGCCACGGAGATGGGCTGTTGGAAGGCAAGCTGAGAAAATTATGCCTGTAGGCTGGCAACTGGTGTCAGGGCTCTGAGCCATAGCAGCCTAACATGAAATAAGCCAAAGTTATAAGGCTGGTGGTGACAGAAGCCCTTACCGGTCTGGGTAATCCCTAACACACCACAGGGTTTATGGGGAGAGATTAAAGGAACTAAATCTGCACATCTAGGCTAAGCAGTGAGTGAAAGTGGTGGTGGGGCAGTGGAACAGAATTAGTATGCAAATGCAACAGAAACTAAGAGTGATTGGGTGCAGGTCAAAAGACAGCATTCCTAGCAGGAAAGGCTCAACAGGCAGCGACAGCCTCTGGTAAAATGTCAAGATGGGCATTGCTCCCAGCCCTTCACTAGACAACTAGGGAAGATGCTACGCCAGTCCTGTTCTGGGGCTGCCAGACTGATCAATGAAATTCAAGCATCTCCTCTGGTGTTCTGCTGGTGTACTGAAGGCAGCACTACCTAGTTTGGAGCACTGAGCAACCGCCCCTGCATAAATCCTTCATCTCCAGGTGCTATGCCCTTAAACCAACTGTTGGAGGGCAGAGTCTTTAAAACCTCTGATGCCCGCTGAAGACTCTGCTTCCCTGCAGTGTGGCTGGGTTAAAGGGCTTAAACCCTGAGCAGGGAGCCCAGCTGAAGGCACTAATTAGGGCAGGCTCAGTGCAACCTACTGAGCCAGGTGGAACCAGGTGGATTGATGACTCAGGAACAGTATAACCCAGGGAAGAGCTCAGAGATGGAGGCTAGACAGGCAGGAGGATAGAGGGGATTTAGCAATGTCTCTGTCGGTTGAGACAAGCCTCAAGGGACCAGAGGACCTGGTGAGGAGTCTGAGGGGCCTGGTTTTGGGGAAGGTGGGACTATATCAGCACTGTAAATAAAAGAGCACACGGGAAGCACCAGAAAAGGAGTGTTTGAGACCTTTTCTTTCACCAGCGTAAGCACGGGGCACAGGAACTAGGGGACGGAAACTTGTGCCACCCCATGATACCAACTGAGAACAGAAGGGATACAAGATTAGTGTTAAGGTACATTCATTTACATGGACATTTATGACTCCAGGTGCCTCAATGCCAGAAATGCCACTGCGAACAGTGAGCTCTAGTGCTGGAGACTGTAGGATAACTAGAGCTGGGTGCAAATTTTTAGACAAAATGACTTTTGGTCACAAATTGTGAATTCATCCGAACTGAGACGGTTTCCTGGAAAATGCTCCATTCTGACAATTTTCTGTTTGAAAAAGTGTTTGGAAACAGTTTTGAAACTGTCAAGACATCCCATAGTTTGGAATGAAAGTAGCTTTCTTCATCAGGTGCTTTCAGATTCATGGTTTCCAAATTTCTATTGATACCTTCCATGAAAAGCTTTTGGGAAACCATGCTCAGCAGCTAAAAATTAAGGCTGGATTTTGAGAAGCATTCAGCACTGAGCTATCACCACTCTCGTTGGAGGCAATGGGCGTTTTACCATTGACATCAATGGGAAGAGATGGACGTCAGGGGTGATTGGTTTGAAAGTCCCACTCAAAGTACCTGCAGCCAGTTTATGCTATCCTTGATCACTGAATAGTACCATACATAGTGGAACTATTCCCCAATAAAATCAATGGGTACTATTTGTCAAGTGAGGTACTCTTCTGTGAAAGTAAGGCCAACACAAACTAGCCTCTAGTGTAAAATATTTAAGACTGCTGAGCAGACACTGATAAAGACAGATCTCTACTGTGTAAATCCAATGCAAAGAGGTGTGCGGGGAGGTGGGGGGGGGGAGGAGGAAGAGGGAGGACGGACACAAAGGTATAGGGGTGTCACGGTGTAAAATGCAACCATCTGTTCCATTCTAGCATTCAGTCTTCGTCCTCTCTCTTTAAAAAAAGAGATGAATATTTAACTCCAAAATAAAATTCTGTGACTGTTTAAACCCTATAATCACAGAATTTCATGCCCAGAGGTTAAAGGCGGATGGTACTAAAAGTCTTTAGAGGGGGAGGGGAATGAGAAGGAACCTGAAAGTTCTAAAATCCATCCTTTGTCACTGGGGGATTTAAACACACAGCCGAATCAAGATGAAGACAATCAAGTAAGACCAAGAAGGCCCTTACCCATATCATCATCAAATATGGATTTGGATTCCACCTTTTTCTTGGTCTTTTCTTTCGGTTTTATGGTGAGATCCGCAAAAATGTCAGTGTTATCATCAAACAGGTTAGAATCCGGCACTCTGTCTTTTGGTCTGTTCAGAGGTTTAATGGCTTCTGTTGCGAATATATCATCCTAGGAGCAAAGCATAAACTGAACAGCATCAAGAACAGGACAAAATAACTGAGCATTCAGGTTCAGCAACATGCAACAGTAGATAGAATTGGAAGTCCTGTAACTACTCTGGGTATTGCAACTCTATCAGATTAGGATGAGGTCTCCAATTTGGCATGGGCAGAGATCTAATCATTGTTGCTCCTGCACAGGCCAGGTGCAGAATGAGAGAGCAGGTTAAGGGAAACAGACAGGCCCAAACAGGATGTAAGCCTCATTCCTGCATTACCATCAAAGCTGTTGTATAGCTCACTTACTCCTATTGCGTAGTAGCAGTCTGGTCAGAGAGGGAGCTAAGCATTCCCTTTAGCAGGGAGAGCGCCAGGTCTCCTCAAACACACCCACTGTCTGCCCACACACCATCCCTTTTACCCCCTGCTCTGGCAAGTAAGAGTGAGAGTCAGAGGACAGCATTTTCTACAGCTCAGCAGAGGATCAGGCCTCATGCTTAGCCTTACGTGACCCACAAAGGCCCCATTCCCTCTGTGCTGAAGGCAGAATGATTCTACCCAAGGCCCTATGATACATTTCCTCCCTTTCTATTTAGGAAGAAACAATAAAATCAGCCATTACCTCAAATATATCTTGAGCTTTTGGGTCAAGGTCTTGCTGGGTGGTGGGTTTCAACTCCTCCTTCCTCTCAGTTTTCTGACTAGTGAAGAGATCTTCATCCTCCAGGAAAGAGATGGGACTGCTTTTCTTGGACGCCTTCTGCATTATGGGCTGGAATAGATCACTGCCGCCCTGACTGTCCAGCACTGGCAGAGCAGGCTTCTTCTCACCACCTTTAAGGGGCTTGCTGGCCAAGATCTCTGAGGTTTTAGCTTTGGCTGCTGGCTTCGACACTGAATTTTTCACAAAAAGATAGTCGGACCCAAACAAGTCCTCCTCTTGGCCTGTGCCTTTCCCACAAGGGCTTCCAGCCATTCCAGGTGACAGGCTACTGCCATTTGTTGGTGATGGCAGCTTAGCCACCAAAAGGTCTTCCGTGCTTCCCTTAGCGTCTGGCTCAGCAGTGCCCAGCTCCTTTGCATCCATTAATGTGGAGCTCTGTTTGGGGAGCAGCAGCTCCGGCTCCTCTATGTTGTTCAGCTCCTCGTTCTCGCTGGACTCTTGAGCAGCTAGCCGCCGGGCTGTCCTGGAGGGAGGCCTTCGTTTGCTCGTCACCTTGATCCTGCTCTGTGAGAAGAGGGAGATCAGGTGTTAAGGGCTTGAAAGGAGGCACGTACTTGACAGAGACCCTGCTCTCCTCATGTTCTATCTTTCCACATTTTATTCTTGCACATGAAGGGGACCCGGTGACCCTCCCCAAAATCTAATCCCAGCTCGGAGAAGGATTTTTTTATTACATGAACATTTAATTAACACTAAGGTACATTTAATATTAGAGCCACCACACTCCACAAAAATTCATACTGCCTCAGCCCCCACTGTGAGGTAGATTGGCAGCACAAGAAAAACGAGGCAGGCAGACAAAGCAGGGTTCTCAGGTCACAGATGGAGTCAGTGGCAGAATACAGAATAAAACTCAGGGCTCCTGATCCTCAACCTTGTGCCATAATACTGTTATGGGATGGCCTTTGTTAACAATCGCCAGGAAACACCCTGCATCGAGGTCAATGACCAACTTGAGTCAATTAGCCGCTGTTCAAACGATCAATCTTTTGCGCCAGGTTATTTAGTTCAGTGCAGAGAGCTTTCCTTGGCAGTTATTTGTTAATTAGCATTAGTAACATTACACAAGCAAAATTAACATGAGTGACGTGTTGGTATGAAGATTCTTTATTGTCTTGGATCACAGTCCCGCAGCAGTCTTGCAGTAGGAATTTGATAGAATACTGTATTTTTTTAATTATTATTTTTTAAAGAACATAATGGCCATACTGGGTCAGACAAAATGCTCATCTAGATCAGTGTCTTGTCTCTCGACAGTGGCCAATGCCAGGTGCCCCAGAGGGAATGAACAGAACAGGTAATCATCAAGTGATCCATTCCTGGTCACCCATTCCCAGCTTCTGGTAAACAGAGCCTAGGGACACCATCCCTGCCAATCCTGGTTATCCTCATTAATTTATATAGTTTTTTAAATTCTGCAATAGTCTTGGCCTTCACAATATCCCCTGGCAAGGAGTTTCACAGGTTGACTGAGTTGTGTGAAGAAATACTTTTTTTTTTAAAGCCTGCTGCCTATTAATGTCATTTGGTGACACCAGTTATTGTGTTATGACAAGGAGTACATAACACTTCCTTATTTACTTTCTCCACATCAGTCATGTTTTATAGACCTCTATCATATCTCCCCTTAATTGTCTCTTTTCCAAGCTGAAAAGTTCCAGACTTCATAATCTCTCCTTATTTGGAAGCCGTTCCAGACTCTTAATAATTTTTGTTGCACTTTTCTGAACCTTTTCCAATTCCAATATATCTTTTTTGAGATGGGGCGACCACAGCTGCACACAGTATTCAAGATTTATATAGAGGCAGTATGATATTTGTCTTTTTATCTACCCTTTTCCTAATGATTCCCAACATTGGTACCTTTTTTGACTGCTGCCACACATACAACAAATGTTTTCAGAGAACTGTCCACAATGACTCCAAGATTTCTTTCTTGAGTAGTAACAGCTAACTTAATCCCAACTATACATATAAAATGATAGGGTCTGTTTTCCAGTGAGCACTACTTTGCAGTGAATTTCATATGCCATTTTGTTGTCCAGTCCCTCCTGCTTATTTCAGGTTATTAGTCATATGATCTAACACCTGAACACACATTTTTCCATTTTAGCTAATTTTTTGAATTTCATTTATTTGAAGTATAGCCTCCTGCAGTTCACACTGCTGCTGCGAAAACCTGAAGGCTTTATTCTAGTTCCTGTAATACAGTGTATCGGCAAGGAGATTTTGCACAGCCGGGGGAAGGTAAGGACAGGCACCAACATTCTCCATGTTACCGAATGCTACCCTGGAGCAGACAGCCAAACCGGACAGGTTTGCTGTGCCTCAGGGTCAGGGGTTCTATATTTGTGAGAGGAAAATAGTAGTTTGTCTGCCTACCATGGGATGTGGGTCCGTGCGTTAACAATGGCGTGTTTAGAGAGTAGCAATCCCATGTGGATGGGAGACATGCTTTACGACTGATCCCAGTGGAGGGGGTAGTTTGAAAGGGAAGGGAGAATACTGGGACAGTTGCTTTGATTCAGCCTTGGGAGCAAAGAACAGGGAGTGTATAACTTTAGGACTGTTTTGTAGGGAGTTTAAGAATAACCTGGAATTAAAAAAAAAAGACTCCAAGAAGCAACAATACTAGGTAAAATAGCACAAAGGGGTCAATGAAGAACATTTCAGTGTACTCTCACTCGTACATCTCTCTCAGACTGGTGTGGGAAGAAATCAGTGGAAGTTCCTCATCCTAAAGAGAAGTCTGAGGTTGGGCAACCCATCCTCTGTGCCTACACTCAGGTTCTATAGCCTTCCCCCTTTACAGATCACGCTGCTTATTGTGCTAGAGAAGGATTTTCACAGCACAGTGCACGTGGCACTGGAAATAAGGATTCCTGTAAGGCAATGGATTAGTGCTAACATGTAAGCTCTGCAACCCCTCCAGTACTAAGGAGTCATATCCTCCATTATCATTATAGCAACATCTGCTGGATCCTTCTAAGTCCTTGTGGCTTCCTCCTGCTTCTCGTCTAGTAATGATCAGTCTTGTTATGATAGAAAAATCAATGTTAAGACTCTCAATTATCTTGCTCAAGTCATTTCTGTTGAAAACAAGAGATTTATGGATTCATAAACCCCACACTGAAATTCTAGTTGCTCTGTTCAATTCCATTTAAAGACCCATTAAACCCTTAAGTACAATACGGCATCTAGAGTCAATACAATAACAGCATGAATGGAAAACTAATTACTCAGGAGGGAAAGAGCAGTCACTTCAGAGCAGCAACTTTCCCCACCCATGGCAGAGTGGATTTATTGCTCAGGCAGGAATCAAGAGTGAATGCCCTGGAAAACAATGTTCTTTATCCATGGAACAGGGACAGCACTGAAAGCAGCTTTACTGGCTTCTTCCGTAGCCCTTAAGGTGTTTCATGGAGGGATGTTACTCTAAGGAGTAGAATGGAGTTGTCTCCTAGCTAGATCTGGTAGAGAGTTATGCTGAAGTACAGCTGCTATCCTTCCGTGGCCTAAACAGTGTTGTGTCACTAAAGGAGGAAGTAGAGGATTTTCCGTGGACCCCAACTGAGCAAACCACCCCTATACGCAACAAAGTACTTAAGGCATGGGCCATAAAACGCACTGACTTAAGCTCACTTAACTCTGTGTTTGAGCAGTGGTTTTCTACTGAACTTTTATATCAAATTGACTCATTCTCTCCATAAGCACCTTAGTGCCTAGGCACAGAGATTACCTTATTAGCACTGTGCAAGGTATCCACTTGCATGGGATGATCAAAGCTCACACCCTCCTCCTCATGATTTCCTGCAGCAGAAAAGGTTTCAGAACTTCGTACACCATCTGGCTCATGCAAAGGAGTCTCCAAATTTGGCAATGCAGGCTTCATACTGGAGATCTTAGGAACTGAACTGGGTAGTAAGGCTGCTGGGTTAATAGCTAAATTAGCCTAAAAAAACGAACAAAATTGCATTAGTGTTTCTGTAGACACAGGCTAGCACCAAAAAGACACCATTGTCTAGTGGGTAGGGCATTGGGTTCTATTCTCAGGAGTTCTGGGTTCTGTTCTAGCTCCACCACTGACCTCGTCCAAGTCACTTCACCTTTCTGTGCCTCCCTTTCCCCGCCCTTCATTTATCCTTTACCTGTCTCACTGGTTTGTACAGCACTTAGCGCAATGGAGTTCTGATGAGAGGCTATTGTAATACCAATTACGAGCAATCCGCAGCCAATTGCCAACAAGTTTCTGGGCATGCTTGAGAAATGCAGTGCTGAAGAAAGTTACAGTAAGTTAGAGAACCCCCAATTCAGATACCACTGCCCAGAATCAGCCTCCATACTGAACACAAGAAAAAGGGCATTAAACATGCAATATATAGAAAGCAACAACTGAAAACCAGCTGCGTCTGGAAAGAGGCCTGAGAAGATGAGGAAGTAAAAAGGAGTTTTTAAAAAATAAAGCGCCATTAGTGAGGCAGGGAAGGTGTTTTTTTGAGAGCGAGAGAGTCAAAATGCCAGTAAAATAATTACTTGTAGTTTTCCAATCCGAGATGAGGGCTCTTTGGTTTTAATGGGAGCAGGACCTGTGGATTTCTGCACAAAATTACACTGGATTAAAAATCACCTGGATAAATGAGATTGAAATCTTCACTCTGATTGGAGCCTGCATTTTAACATGTGTAGAGGAAAGAAGCTAGCTCTGGTCCCCACCCCCTCAGTAACAGCTGGAGAGACGACCTTGCAAGGAATACTTTGTTCTCACCATAACCTTTTTCATTCCCACAGCCCACATAGTTAACCCTTAACTTCATCTCCCTCCATCCCCCATAGGCAAGCAGCTATTGCCATATCTTGTCCTGGTCCCCGAGGCCCAACAGCTCCTGCCTGCATACCTGATCTCCCTTCAGCTCCTCCCACACAGTGTCTTGGCACGCCGATGCTGCCAACCACATTATTGCTTTCATATTCTCTTTGAGACAAGGGGACAACTTTCCCCTCTGCCCAGCATGCATGGAACTCTCCAAGTCTGACAGTTTAGGCTTCCCTCTCATTCAATCCCCTCCCAAAAAACTCACGGCTGCCAAGGGAAGGATGGGTACACCCAATTAAAAGGAGCCAAGCCATTAGGGTAGGTACATGCCTTACACAACTGCACCAACTTTGTCACCACCCTTTTCCTCCTCCCCACATCTATTGATGACCCACTCATGTGCTGTCAAATCAATTGCTCTCTAGCACAGGGGCCATATGTTTGATTAGAAGGAACCTAGCACAATTTGAGGTGCCTGAAAGACCCCATCGGCTTTCTTCACTGCATTTCCATCACCACATTGCTGCTGTCAGAGCCTCAAAGTCCCTCTTCATCCTCACAACACTCCAGTTTTGCCCAGCAATGCAATGGCTGCTTTAGAATTTTTAGATCCCACTTTACGGTAGCTCGTGCTCAAATCTGTCTGCCGTTTCCTACACCATTCCCCTTGCAGGCAGATCTTTAAACTAGTCAAGTCACAATATATCAGTGTACGCAATTTTGGCATCGCCAGCAAGCTGGGCCACCAGCAGGCACCAGGAAACTCTAGATCACTAATATTCAAGTTAAAAAAACAAACAGAGATAAAGGGACACACAACACTTCGGTTCAAAGTTTTCTGGTTCCTTGTTCCATTTACTTCAACTCTAAAGAGTGAGTTGACCGCTTGGGGAGATCTTTGGACACACACGGCTGCAACACTACTGCATAGGATAGGTCTGTCCATGTCAAATTGTGAATTCCAGTTGTACACGCTGTTTGTGACTAACCTGCATTGCAAACGGGGGCAGTGGGCCTTGATGCTCTGTGGACAGACTGTGTTGGAGAAGCTAAGAGAGCAATTAATGGTTCTTGCTCACTAGAACAATGGGTTTTCTCCAGTAGGGCCAATGACACTTAATGCTCTCTGAAGAAGCCTGATGGAGGGACTAAGGCCTGGACCTACACCCAGCTTGCAGCACATTGAGAAACGGGACAGATTTTAAAAAAGGAATGATTTCTCTATGTAAGGGAGGCCAGACAGCAACAGAAGCAACACCACCAAGAGCAGCTGCCTGGCCCAAGGACCCAGCCTAAACCCACAACTCACAAGAGTGGTGACCTCCGGCTGAAGGCAATTCCCCTCGGGAATGTGTTGCTTTCTATAAATCCTTAACACTTGTTTGCTTTTGCAAGAGCAAAGAAATCCCTTTGTTAAGCCCATGATCCTTGCTTTACCGCCACTTGGCCCCTGAAGGGGTAACGAGATAGCCAGAGCCAGGGGGCTCTTGGAAAGGGAGAAGGGGACATGTTTAAGTAACTGGTGGTTCAGGATGGCCAAGGAACTGGTTCTGGGGTAAAGGGAGCCAGACTGTGAGGTGCTGCTGCCCAAGAAGGGTGTCAGACACAGGATATGACCCTGGAGTGCTCCTGAGAGACCAGAGCTAGAAAACAGTGACCAGTCACTGCCCAGACTCAGCAGGGTTTAGAAGCATCTGGAATCCAGTAGTTAGGTCTCCTCAGGCTGGAATCTATCCAGAAAGCGGGACTGGGCCAATTTACAGAGGCCAGAAAAATGTGTGTCTCAGGGCTTGTCTACACTACAAAATTAAACCTACTTATGTTGACGTTCAGTCCCCGCAGTAATTAAGGCAATGACTTATGTCCATGCGTACATCTTCTGTTGGGAGTGCACGTTCTTACCAGTAGCGCTCCCAGTGACTGAAGTGGGGACACGGACAGCTGAAGCCCAGCTGCCCTGGTGCTGACAGGTTGACTGTAAGCCCAGTGCTGGGCTGACAGCTCAGGCAGTTAACACCATGGCAGTTGGAATGGGGCTCCAACTGTCAGCCCACTCAGGGCTGACAGCCAACAGGCCATATAAGTAACTCAGTGTCTACTCTGCACGGACACTGCATAGCCCGCACTACACCAACAAAAGTGGTACGCCTCTCCTGGGAAGGGAAGTGATCATGTCTGAGTAGCAGGAGACTTACTTTGGCAGAAGCAGCACTGTAGTCTAGATGCTGACACAATTAAGTTGACATAAGATGCCTTGCAGTGGCCTAGCTCTGTAGCATATACCAGGCCTCAGCACCTCCACACCAGGGGTGCTCAAATTACAAGTAAAAAGATGATCTAACTGCAAGCCCTGCAAACTCCCCCAGGACTCCTCCCTCTAATTATAAGATGCTATGACTGGAATCAAATTGATAATTCTATTGAGGCACAAGCCAGAACATAGTCCAGCTGCCTCTCTCAGAGCTGCATTGGCTCTGCCGGGCCAATAGGAATAGGGGTCTTATTAGCTGACAATAAAATTCAAGAGAGGTTGCTGAACGGAGGGAAGGATCCAGGCGTCATTGGGTAAGAGTCTCTTCTGACCCTAACCACACTTTAAAGCTCACATCCATGAGAGAAAGTGAGATTTATTTATTCAATGGTGATGCAAGTGGGAGGGGAAAGGTCAATACATCATTTTTCACTAAATCATTAAGTCAGTGGGCCCAGTTCTCTACTCCCTCCACCTGGTGTATTCATGTAGTCCAGGGCTAAGCAGGTGCAATACACTACTGTTCTGATTCAACAGCATTTTAAACCCAGGAACAAAAAATGCCTCAACCTTTTAGGAAAGGGAACTGCTGTTTTAGTTTTCCCAAGTACAATATTAAACAATCTTTATGAGTTACAGCAGGTCATGCTGTTATGCCACAAATAAGGCAAAGAGCCAGTCTCCATGATCAGTTTTAACTGACAACAAAACAGTCAAACCCTCTTCTGCTTGCTTTGTTTAAAAAACCATTGAACTTGGATGCTTACCTCAGTGATTTCTGGTCTAGGTACCTCATCTTGTTTGGCACTTTGCATATTCTGCAGACCCTTCCTGCTCTCTGCAGAAGGGCCAGAGCTGTCCTTTTTCACTACTGTTTTCTTTTCTGCTACTTTCTGAAAGTAGAAGATTTTTTTTAAAGTGAGTCTGCAAAAATATTTTACATCATAATTTTCTTTTAGGGGCAGGTAAAAAGACTATAGTTTTCTGCATGCTATCTATCCCTTCCCACACCTTCTGAATTCCAATCAATCTTTTTTAGCTTGATGAAAAGCTAACTCCTAACATAACAAAAATCCCTCACATATAAGGCAGCAGGAGGAAGGGCTGAGATTTGGGGCTTTTAATACACACACCCTTGCTGAGGACTGGCTCTTTGCTTGGTTTCAAAAAGACTTGATTAAGTGCCAAATGCTCATAATTCTGGTAAACACGACCCTAGGTGTGATTATTCGTTCAGCACACCCTTTTTCAAATTAGTTTGCCAACTCGACAGCACTTGAAAGTTGGGAATGTTGTTACTGATTTTACAGCTTAGCTCGTTTCACGGACTGAGACATAAAAGGAGATTAAAGTTAAAGAAAAATGGGTTCAGTATATTTTAAAGCCTAAGAATACTTAAAGTTAGCAAATGCATTCTGAAGTGCTGTGAGTTTAACAGAGGCCATCCTGAACCCCACTTGTTTGCGGCTGCTCATGCTGTAGTGCCATCCCCGATAGGTTGGGTTTAATGACAAACTTTAGGGGACCAAAGGCCTTACATTACACCAATTAGCAAAAGGTTTCCCAGGACATTACAGTAGAACCCCACCATACCGCGACGATCAGGCTCCAAAAAAATCGACCACAGTAAATGCGGGGTACGGTATTGCAGGGTTCTACTGTATTTGTGGGGGACGAAGGTTCTTCTGAGTCATGCACAAAGGTAAACTACTGACAACTTATACTAGCAACTCAAATCGCTTGCAGGGGGGAGGGATAGCTCAGTGGTTTGAGCATTGGTCTGCTAAACCCAGGGTTGTGAATTCAATGCTTGAGGGGGCGATTTAGGGATATGGGACAAAAATAAGGATTGGTCCTGCTTTGAGTAGGGGGTTGGACTAGATGATCTTCTACGGTCCCTTCCATCTCAGATTCTAAGCAGGTAACAAGGATTGAATCCCTGAACTAAGGTGTGGGACAGAGAAGTCCTACAGGGAAAAGCCGAGGCACAGTCATGACTGCAGAGGAAGGTTTATGATTAACAGTTGTTAATGGAGTTGTCGATAAACCAAGCACCAGGTAAATATGAGTACTAGACTACAATTCTTCAGAGCAAGGGTGGAGAATGGGAGCTCACTCGCTAACACACAACTTATTTGCCAGTCAAATATACAGAAGTCAGAGAGTGTAAGGGGTGATCATAGAACTGTAGGGCTCTAAGAGCCCATGTAACTCATCCCCCACAAGGTCATCTTAATGTTAAAATTGTTAGCTCAAGTGTAACATCTCCCTGTGCATGTTTTATACAACTATAGATTCTGTGTGTGTACTCACACAATACTGTAGAAAAACAGTGTTGATATTTTTAAATCTATATACATATAAAAAAGTCAAATGGTGTATGCGAGTCGAAAATTTTTCAAATCTCACCTCTGACGCCCCCCAGGGGTGAAATTATTTAAAGGCCAATCACATCAGCTGGGCAGCTGCTGTTCTCTGTGACAGTTATGATGTCATAATACCCCCTCCAACGGACCCCGCACTCGCTCAGCTCTCTGCCCCTCCCCACCTCTGACAGACCCCGCACTCGCTCAGCTCTCTGCCCCTCCCCACCTCTGACGGACCGGAGTTGGGTTTGGTCAGAGGATAAGTGAGGTAGGGGTGTCGGGTTTGGTCAGGGGGTGAGGTGGGGGTGTCTGGTTTGGTCGGGGGGGGGGTGGGGGGAAGGTGTCGGGTTTGGTCGGGGGGGGTGGGAAGGTGTCGGGTTTGGTCGGGGGGGTAAGTGAGCCAGGGGTGTTGGGTTTGGTCTGGGGGGGTGGGAAGGTGTCGGGGTTGGTCGAGGGGTAAGTGAGGTGTGGGTGTCAGGTTTGTTTGTGTGGTAGGTAGGGGTGTCGGGTTCGGGGGGGGGGAAGTGAGGTGGGTGTGTCAGGTTTGGTCTATGGGGGGGTGAGGTGTGGGTGTTGGTCAGGGGGTGCTGGGGTTGGTAGGGGGGAGACATGGGGGTGTTGGGTTTGGGTGGGGAGGGTGAAAATGTGAGTCTGGGTTGGTCGAGGGGTAAGTGCGGTGGGGGTGTCGGGTTTGGTCGGGGGGGATGAGGTGGGGGTGTCAGGTTTGCTCTCTGCCCCCTCCCCCCTCCAACGGACCCCGCACTCGCTCAGCTCTCTGCCCCCTCCCCACCTTCGACTGACCCGAGCAACACCAGGTATTTTCGCTAGTACACTATAAAATTAAATTGTGAGGAAGATGGGAAGAGAGGGATTATTAGACTCCTTGTTCTTCTGAATTTCTAGAGTTGTCAAATAAGTCTAGTCAATTCCAGACTGATTAGTTTCCCTGACAAAAGTCAGTTGCTCTAGGAAAACGTAAATTCTAACCATAGCACATAGTAATTCAAAATAGTGCACAGGCTGTTTTATGGCAAGTGAAGTTCTGAGATGAAAAGCAATGAAGTGGCAGCATTGTGGGTGTCCTTGTTTATTAACTTTACTTCCCATATCAAGTGAGCTCGGCTTATTAATCCCTCTAGTGAATGATCACCTGTGCAAACTTGTCCGGGAATCAGAGTGCAAGGCTGGAGTTCTTGCCATCTCACACAGCATTGCCTTTGCAAAGGTTCCACAGAACATTTCTAGACTTCAGCAACACAAGGACAACCCTCCTGCCCCAGTGATTTTGCACAACTCTGATTGAAACAGCCATTTTAACTGATGATGCACAAGGAGAAACAGAGTCCAACTCATCCTCCTGTAGCTTCGGTGACCCAGCAGAAGTAAAAAAAAAAAAAACACAACACAACCAACAACCACCCCTCAAGCAATAAAAACCCACATTTGTCACTAAAGTCAGCTGATGTGAACCTGAATTCACACAGGGAACAGGTCTGTTGAGCAAGGTTCCACTAACTGAAGAGAGTCACTGTAACAAGTTTCTACTCTAAACACAACTGATTTCACTTGGAAATTTAGGTTATCCCACCCCTCACACACACACACACACACACACACCCTCTTGTCCACATCTTTTAAATAAGTCGTTCACAAAAAGGCAAGTACAGTACCGGAGGCTTTGCTTTAGCAATATTGAAGAGATCATCCTCATCCTCATCGCCAAAGAGCCCCCCTGCAGATGACAGCTTCACATGGAGTTTTGCAGACTGAAATAAAGATACAATGCCACAAAGTCAAAGCCACATTTCTAGCTTCTGATTACTGCACCCACATTTACACTTTGACCATTCTAGCGATCAGTGACCTTATGCAGAACACCCAAGTAAGAGACATCAAAGCAATGTTACAATTAGTACACTTCAAAAGCAGGTGCAGAAGAGGGCTTTGAACTCACCCCTGATTTCTTGGACCTGGCAAAGAGATCAACATCAGGATCATTGTCTTTCTGTAGCTTGTGACTGAAGAGAAGTTCCTCATCCTGAAACACTCCAGTGCTTTTGGAATGAGAGCTCTTCTCAGTGGGCTGTGGGAAGGGGAGAAAACCCCACACACACAGTTACAAAACCCACGAACAATTTGTTCCCAGTATCACACACATATGCTAATGAAGTGTGTTTGTAATGGTAGCCAGTCTGGTTTTTAGACACACAGGCACAGTTGTACAGCTTTAACTAATCAAATCAAATTAACTAAATGCTAAGCCCCCCACAGCACACAATGAAATAAGAAGATTTAACCCTGGCTTATATCGAAGTGTTTACACAGAGGTTTGTACTAGTTTAACTAAACTGATTTAAACACCAGTTTAACAATGCAACTCGCCTGTTAAGGCAAGCCCTCAGCAACGGGGAGTCTAACAGATGTAAATTTCGGCAGTCACTTATTGATGTAACACAGACCTGGAGACAAGGCTCCAGAGGCAGATTCAGACACCAACAAAAACACACCCACTGCCAATTACTTCATTGACGCTACGAGCGCAAACCATGGAACAATTTATCGTCAGAAACACTGTCTAACGCTAGGGGAAGGTAAGCTCTGGAACAGGTTTCCAAGGAGGCTGTGGAATCCATCACTGGAGGTTAAGAACAGGCTGGACAAACACCTGTCAGGGATGCTCTAGGACGGTTTACTAGGCTTTGGCTCAGCGCAGGGGGCTGGACTTGACTCCACAAGGTTCTTTCCAGCCCTAGAATTCTACAGTCACTGGGCCAGAGAAACCCCATGTGAATTCCTCTATAGCCCAGTGGCTAGGGCACGCACCTATGATAAGTTAAGTCCCGCTTCAGTGACTATTCAGTAATTTATTTATAGTTAGGGTCCTTCATTTTGTTTTTAATTTATTTTTCCCCAGGAATTTGTGTATTACAGCAACAAAAGCAGGTGAAACAAATAGTGAAACATTTTTTCTGGGTAAATATTTGGTTTAATTTAGTGGATACAAGGATAATGGGGAAAAGGTAGATAATGATTTGATTAATGGAATTCAATGCAGTCTGCTGCAGAGCTAAAACAGAACTCAAAACACAAGGCCACCTCTGAGTTTAAGAACACAATCTCTCTAATCCCCAAATAAAACTTTTCATTTTGATAAACAATTTACTGTTGTAGACTCAGAACTTTTAGCTTATAAATAGTTACATTTAAACAATCGGGCCACACCATTTGCAGCGCATACGCGAAACTTCATCCTTTTCTCCTGTTTTTGATTTTTTAAAAAAACTTTTGAATACTGTGTTCTGAAATAAGCAGATTTTCATTTTCTTCCCATTTTAGTGCGTCAGATCTTTAAACCATTATCTGCTAACAACTTGAAATGTGTACGCGAGATTCATAAGGACATTCAGATGCGTGCGTGTCTGTTAAGTTTCTTGCGTGTATCTTCTAGACGAATACAGCTTTGCATACACACACACACACTAATGTATTATTGTAATACAGCTCTTTCATGCAATGTATTGTATTTTCCTAATAAAACAAGTTATCTTTTACATAATTGAATGATACAAGTGCAGGGTGAACATTGGAAATTTTTTTTGTAAAACCCAGGATTTTTCAGTAAAAAAAAAATCAGTTTAAACTGAAAATGAAGGGGTTTATTCACAGTTGGGTTTATTTATTTATAAAAGCATTTCTACAGGAGAGATGTGGGATCCCCACATCAGAATATCCCATAGTTTATGGCATTTTCCTGCCAGGGGAGAGACCCAAACTCAAATCCCTTGTCCACACCAAACAAAGGAGGATTGAACCTGGGCCTCTCAGTAAGCTAGCTCACTGCCCAAACCTCTGAGCTATAGCTCATAACCAAAACTTCTCAGTGCACCTTGTTTCTTGAATCCTTTGCTTGATTTTCTCAAGCTGCCTGAAAGCCTAAACACCACTTTTGGGGTTAAAACAAACCGATTTCCACCCAACTTTTCAGAACTGCCAGTGAACCGGAAAAAAAAAGAATCTATGATGTGCCCCAGTTTGCTGGAGTGCGCGTCAAGTACCTCGCAATGGACCCTGTGTACTTGGAATACACCATAGGAGCAATCAGCAGAGAAGCTCAGGCCGAAAGCCACCTGGTTTCAAACAGGTGGGTGCTAGAGGTAGAGTTTTTTCCAATCAGGAGTCATCAGCTCCAGAAATTGCTGCACTGCCCATCCTGTCTGATGGGACTCAGACTTATTAGCACTTAGGGGCCTGCTGCATTCAGACAAAGTCGTTCACAAGTTCTCCTAATTGTAGTTCTATATTAAGAAATATTAGCATGTGCACACACTGTGCACTGCGTCCAGCCCCACCGCCCCTGGTGATGGAACATGAGGAACGCTGCAGCACATGCCGGAAAGGGACAGTGGTGAGGTGGGCTGATTCAGGGTGTCAGCAGGCCAGCCTTGCCTCAGCAGAGCTTCTATAACGCCTCAGCAGAAAGGAACGCTGAGCTCTCCTGACCTTTGGTGCAACACCTGCCAGAGGGTAGCAGTGGAGATAACAGGTCGGGCTGACTGGCAGAGAGGTAGGAGTTACACTAGTATGTCCTGGGGAGATGTAATGGGCCCTCAAGGTTCACATACCACTTATATATGGGCGGCTCGGAGCTATGCTCCCCTTTCATGATGGGAAATGGCACCTGTTAGATTCCCCTGCTTTGATGTGAGGAGGGGAGGGAGTGGTGAAGGGAGGTATTAGAAGCAACTCTGCATTCTCAGCCCCTCCCACCACAGCAATCTCGGAGCTAGCTCAGGTCTGAGCTCTGGTCCTATGTGCCAGGCCAGCCCCTGGCAAAGTAACAGTTTAAATTTCAGGTAGTATCAAGCACACACAGCGTCCCCTAGAAACACACTGCAGAATTAGAGTTAGTTACAGTGAGCCTGATCAGAGAAGAGATCCAGAGGAACAGGCAACCAAGTAAAGCTGGTTTCCAGACAGAATCAGGAAGAGCTGATGAAGCAGAAACACAGAACGGCTATTCTAGACACCAGGTGAGACGAAGGGGCAGGAACATTGCAAGGAGAGGGGGTCAGAGGGCGACTAGGTCTGGTAGGCAAGCCAGAGAGCCAGTTTGCTCTTTGCTCACCTTTCTTATTTCCTTCTGCTCAATCTTACGGAGGTCTTGATCCTCCATTTTCTCCTCTTCCTCCTCTTCAAACAAGCTCAGCACATTCTTAGCCCTGGTTTTGGCTTCCTTCTCCAGCGGTGGTGGAGAGGCTGTGAACAGATCCAAGTTACTGGTCGGCCCCAAAGACGATGCTGCGAAAGGTTCCAACTGCAAAACCAAAAAAAACCAAACCAGGGACTGGAATCTGGTGCTGTTTTGCTGGATTATCTGGGTTTGGATGCTTGATGTGTCCAGAACTCTGGAATCCAGTAACATGACAAACTGCTAAATGCACCCATCCTTCCCGAGCAGATAAACAAGAGTGTACCACAGATCTGATGGCCCTCCTGGAGAAGAGCACAGGTTTGCATCAGTACACAGCACCCTAGTCCTGTTGTTCAGCATGATGTGCATGAGGGTTTGTTTGGGTTTGGTTTTTTTTAGCCTGGCTGCTTCTGCTCCACGCCAGAGATGGCGGCTTGTCAATAGTTGTGCTGCTAGTTTGTTAAATGGTTTGAGATCCTCTAAAGCGGAAAGCACGGACTGTTAGATGTACTCAAGAGTAGATTTCTACAAGCACATAATGCTGCTAAGAAGCCAAGTACCTAGAAAGTCATTGCCCAATAATTCCCACAACATTCATTGAGCAATTTCGTAGCTAGGAGTTGGCCTACATTTGGCGGACCCTTTCCAACATTACACTTGGAGATAATTTCAGTTCGCAAATATTGCTGCCAAAAGCAGAAACTCATGGTTTTAGCAGGCCTATAGTCCCCTGGGCATACTAGTGTGATGTATGTAAATAGGACGTTTCAATAGCATCACAACAGTTCCTGGGTTTGTTGCAAAGTGTGTGCGCTAAGTTAGCTCTCCCAGTTCACATTTGGAAAGGAATACTGCACCTGTGTGACTGAGGTTTTGCATACGGAGAGGCATTTCTCTGTATGACCCAATTGGAAACATTTTTTAAAAACGGTAATTATTCAGTTTGCCATTTTGGTCCAAGCATGATTTTGGTGGCCAACAAATGGGGTTGCACCCTTGATTTTGAAACAGGGTGACTACTGCTAAGCATAGACCATCTAGAGGGGATTCAAAGAATTCTACGACATGTGTTGTTAAAGAGATTAAGGGAACGTTTCCAAATCTCTAAATAAAAGAGCATCTCTTACCTTTTCCTTTTTCTGCTGCCCTGCAACCTCTGTTCCTCCAGTCACAGGAACTGCTCTATGGTCCTCTGAATGTCCTGACTTCTCTTCTACCAGTTTAGTTTTTGATTTGTCCAGCAGATCCTCCTTTTCCTCCTCTTCAAATAACGAAGGTGGTACCGGAGGCGTTTTTGCTTTTTCCTGGGAAATGAAAGGATGGTTACTCCTCACACACAGAGATCTGGCAAATAAGTGCACAGATAGATACGGGCCTTTTATATGACTCCATAAGGGAGTGGGGTCTCTGGCCCACATGGGACAGCAGATAGGTAAAACGGGATTTCCTGTGTTCCCAGTGGCTTAACAGATAGGAGAAGCCCGTGGTCCACACATGGTGAATGGGGTTGGGAAAAGGAAAGGTTTAAGGGCTGTTATGTGGCAGGCCAGAGTAGATTCTATGGTAGCTATTGGGAGCAGTGTTTTGGGGTTGGCACTACAGATATGATCACATTGAGTGGCAGTGTTTATTATTCAAATCAGCACACCACACTGGGATGATAGGAACCAGAACAATATCAGAAACCCCTATGGAGGGGGCTGGGGAGAACTATAGCCACAAGTGGGGAAAAAAAAACAGAGTTTGATGGGCCTGACACAGGGGAAAATCCTGCACCTATTGAATTCAATGGAAACTTTGCCATTGATTTCAATAGGATCAGGATTTCATCTCCAGGGCATTCTCAAACCCCTTCAGTAATACTCACAGCCCGCCCAGAGAGAAGACAGCATTCAGACTCCATTTTAGAATATAGTTTTAATCTAATGAAGCCAAGTCGTTTTAAGTCCAAAAGTCCAATCACCTTAAACCTAGTATAAATTTGTTGAAACTCATCTAACCTAAAGGCCCTGATTAATGTGTAATGGAGACGCCTGCCTTACTACAACAGTGCCATTCAGTACATCATCTGCTTTGGGGTTAAGCAGGAAAAAGAGGTACCGCTGTGGCTTTAGCTGCTGAAGGAAGACGTGTCGGCTGGGAGCTGAAGAGTGGTCCACCGTTAACAGCATCTTCTTCAAACAGAAGAGAAGCCTTCTGGTGCTTCCTCTGACTGGAGAGAGAAATCCATGCAAACTGGTTAAATGGTATCATTTAGACTGTCCTCTTTAGGAACATGGTATTAGAAGAACACAAAGTCTGAACAAAGTATGATCAGGCCCAGGTTTTCTCTAAGTTACAGAGGCCCAGGACTGCTGCTCCAGTCTGGCGGGAGACCTTGCCTCCATCCTCAGTCCATACTAGGATATGCGAGTGCCACAGCAGGTTGCTTCCGTTCCTACCCTCAGTCACATTAGAGTCTCATCTCTCACCTTTTCATGTGAAGGGGACACATACACCCTCTCACTCCCTGCATCCATCTTGCCTATTTAGCCTGTAAGCATTTAGGGGCAGAGGCTGTCTACTATTCAGTGTGGAGCACCAAGCACAACAGGGCCCCAGTCTTCGTTAACTCTTAGGGCTGGTCACCACTACGGGGGGGGGGGGGGGGGAGAGGGGGGGAAATCGACTGCAGATACGCAACTTCAGCTACGTGAATCACGTAGCTGAAGTTTGCGTATTGCAGCCGACTTACCGCTCATCCTCATGGCGGCGGCGCGCTCCCCCGTCGACTCCAGCTTGCGCCTCCCGGCAAGCTGGAGTTCCGCAGTCGATGGGGGCGCCGCGAGCGATCGATTTCTTGTGTCTTCATAAGACGTGAGAAATCGATCGCCAGAAGATTGATGGCTACCCGCCGAATACATACCCTAAGGCACTACTGTCATAAACATGATTAAAAGAACAAGCAAAGCACCATCACTACTGGAGTGGAACACAGGTAGGACTGTGGCCTCCAACATGACATCCTCCCCTCACTTGAGTTGGGGTTCATGTGGTAGAACTGTGTGGAGAAAGAGGCTCAAGGTGCTACTCAGTAAAGGGTGAACTCTAGGAATAACATTTTATATACACTCGTGAAAAACGCTAAACAAAAACCTTAATTCAGCACCATCACTGGGACTTTGCTTTTGTATTTGCAGAAAGAATAGAGCACTTTGAAATATTGGAGAGGGTTCAGAGAAGAGCCACAAGAATGATTAAAGGATTAGACAATGTCTTACAGTGTGTGAGCTCTTTGAGTCTATCTAGACTAAAAAAGAAGGTTAAGTTGTGGCTTGTTACAGCCCATAAGTACCTATATGGGGATCAAATCTATATATATATAGTGTCTATATAGATATAGATATAGTGTCTAGCTCAAACGGTGTGGAAGGAGTAAGGGATATAGATATAGTGTCTAGCTCAAACGGTGTGGAAGGAGTAAGGGAACGTACATACACACACGCACGCATACACCATTTGACTTTTATTTATATATATATATATATATATATATATAAATAAAAGTCAAATGGTGTATGCGTGCGTGTGTGTATGTACGTTCCCTTACTCCTTCCACACCGTTTGAGCTAGACACTTGAAATTTGGTACAGTTATAGACCTTAGGGTCCTAATCAGGGTATGAGTCGAAATTTTTTCAAATCTCCCCCTCCTCCCCCCACTCCAACACCCCACACCCACTCGCTCAGCTCTCTTCCCCCACCCCTCCTCCAACGGCCCCGGCACTCGCTCAGCTCTCTCCCTCCTCCCCCCCCCTCCAACGGACCACACACTCGCTCAGCTCTCTTCGAGCAACGCTGGGTCCCCTTCCCCCACCCCCCCCGACGGACCCGAGCAACGCCAGGTATTTCTGCTAGTATTTAATAATGGGCTCTTCAATCTAGCAGAGAAAGGTCTAACACAATCCAATGGCTAGAAGTTGAAGCTTTACACCAGAAAGGTGTACATTTTTAGCCATGAGAGTGATTAACCATTGAAACAATTTATCAAGACTGTGGTGGATTCTCCATCACTGACTATTTTTAAATCAAGACTGAATGTTTTTCTAAAAGATCTGCTCTAGGAATTATTTTGGGGAAGTTCTATGACCAGTACTACACAGCAAGTCAGACTAGCAGATTGCAACAGTCCCTTCTGGCCCTGGAATCTATGAATTGTCTCACAAGAACATTGAATTCTCACCACTTGAGCATTATAGCTATCCTAATAACTCAGTATGACCGTAGTCCTGTCCACAAATATATCCTTACTCTTCAAATCCATTCGTCACTCTTAAGTATCAGCAGCACAGTTTATAAACTTTACTCTTAAGTATCAGCAGCACAGTTTATAAACTATCAGTGTTCACAAGTGTCACTGATTGCTATTTTTGGTGTGCAAATTAGTCACCTGGTGTTTGGCAAATCAGTCACCTAAAATCACTTGATATCAATTCTGCTTCCTGATTAAAATGCTGCAGTCATCCAATCAGGAGAATTACTTAATCATGCATCTCAAACAATGCACCTTTCTTAGATCCCTTCAGATGATTAGACTTTTAGCTTCAAATCTGCAGTTTTCAAAATCCAAACATTTTCTTAAGTAAAGGGATAGCAAGCTGGATATTCCCAAATAACCACCCTGCCCCCATGAAGCAACAGCACAAAATTAATAAATCCATGCAAAAGTTAGCAGCAAACAGATTGATATCCATCTAACCAAACCCAGAGAGCCAAAATACAAATGAATTCCCTACCTGTCCTACCAGACCCAAACCTCCAGAACGACCTGAGAACCGGTGAACTTTGCTGTGTGCTCTGCAGGCAAACCGATCTGTGCTATTTTGGTCCCAGGGAAGGATGGCACGCACCAGCGTCAAGAGTAAAGTGAGTGCCCTGTCAGCAGCGCTCTCCTTTAAAGAGGTTTCTCCAGCTTATGTGCCTCTGGTGATCCCAGCTATGGCAGCACCACAGGGTCATGTGAAACCAGGGTCTAAACCGACACCTTAATCTCCACCTGGAAATCAACATTCAGCCAGCACAGTCTACCGGTTCATCAGTGTAACAGCGAAATAGCAGAAATGCACAGCAGAAAACAATTCTTTTAAGATTACTTGACAGGATCTCAGCCTCCTGGAAAAATGGAGGCATTGTGCTATTTCAGAATGGGAATCCCATAATACCCTTGACAAAACTACTGGAACGGGTAAGCCTGCTCCAAGAAGCTGGAGAGAAATGTGCTGTTCCACTGTCAAGTTTTTTCACCTGTCTTTAGTGATTGCAAATAAATCCTCCTTCTCTTCATCCTCCCCAAAGAGACTGGCCTTTTTCACAACGTTAACTGGATCGGCTGTACTGACAGGTTTTGCAGGTTCCCCCTTTCGGCAGTCTTCAGAAATTGGTTTAGTCTGTTTGTTCACATTCCAGTGGTCCTAAAAATAATATAGGCATTATTCTCTTACAAGCCTATTTTCCTCACCTCTTCTCCCTTAGTCAGCATACTATAATCAGTGCTTGTTCCTTTGAAGACCTGGGCTGTTCTTACACCTATGCATTAAATACAAACATCAGTGCAACACCAGGCCAGAAAATAATGAGGGTATTAATCCCCACTGCATAAGCTTAAAGGACCTAGGCCTGGATGGGCCACACCTGGAACCAGCTAGAGAGGATGGCCCAGGATAGAGGACTCTGGAGATCTGTGGTTGGTGGCCCATACCCCAACTGGGGTGGCGGGCATAAGTAAGTAAGTACTAGTGCCTGAGATCTGCCCCTGAAGCTGGTTTTGTGAGTGCATATTATGCAGCCCCAGAAGGGAGAAGCTTGCATTCTGAGAATTTGGTGGATAACATTTTTCTGTTTAGACAGTTAGAGGAGTGTGGAAACACACACTATACAGTGTCCAGAGATAATAATAATAACAATGCTGCCTCATTTCCTGACTGCTAACTGTAATATTAAGGCAGTTTTCCCTCTTGGGTTAACAAAATAATTGACCATGCTAAATAAAGTCTAGTTGGGCCATTTAAGAGTTATGTTCATGCCTCCATTGGAGGTGAATGTGCTGAGATGGGAAGAGAAAGGTTAAATGTATGCCTTTGCTGTTAAAACTGGTTGGCTGAAGACAGGTTTCTGAAAGGCTATGTTAACAGAGCAAAGGCATAACCTATCTTTCTGCGACAAAGCTATTTACATATTGACATTTTATCTATAGTCAGAATTTCCATGAACATGGAATACTGAAAATCCTAGAAATATTTTCCTCTGTCCCCTTGCTTACAGTGTGTCTATCATTACAGGTGGTCCACAGATGGAAGACCACTGCAACCCTTTCCTACTTTATGATGTATTAAAAAAAAAGACAAAGGGTTTATTTTTAAATTCGGCCTTGCTTTTATTTACATTAGATATTCTTGTCTCATCTACCTAAAAAAAAAAAAAAAAAAGACACCACATCACTATAGGCTACCTGGAACGCCAGTAGTTTTACGACAGACACTAAAGTAGCAGTGAAATGCAACAGGGTTTAAAAAGGAACTAGATAAGTTCATGGAGGATAGATCCATCAGTGGCTATTAGCCAGCATGGGCAGGGATGGGGTCTCTAGCCTGTTTGCCAGAAGCTCGGAAAGGATGACAGGGGATGGATCACTTGATGATTACTTGTTCTGTTCATTCCCTCTAGGGCACCTGGCATTGGTCACTGTTGGAAGACAGGATACTGGGCAAGATGGACCTTTGGTCCGACCCAGTATGACGGCTCTTATGATTAATTAAGTAGGAATGTGAGTTTCATTCACACAGTAAAGTTCCTTTTAAGTTAATGAAGTGTCAGCATGCCCCACTTGAGTACCTGGCTGCAAATCTTGATTAAGGATTCAAAACCCACCAACTCTTTAAGGGCTGGGAGAGTTCCCAAGCCCTGTACCCGAGTTATCCAACTAGCACTCCCAACAGAGATGGGTCAAATCCTGTTTTCCAATTCCCCATATATCTAAATAAACCTTGATTACCCCCAAAACTTTCAGGCCCTCTTTATACACATTAGTAGTAAAGGAGCTCATTCTTTTTTTTAGGACAGCTCCAAGTCCCCCTTCTTGGCAGGAGGCCACTGTGCCATTTTCTGTTAGACACTTACAGACGACCTCTGGCAAGTTTTCCCAGTCATGGTACCTCTGCTAGCCAGTCCCATTGTGCATGCAGCTAAAGAGAACATATTGCTCCCCCAGCCCCACAGATATGCCACAACAGCTGGAAGGAGCATTGTCTGTGGATGCATCCCAGGCACTTAACAGTCCACACTCAAGTGCAACGGATTGAATGCTCTATTGAACATTCCACCTTGTGGAGAGCTGTAAGCCCAACATCCCCCTTTAAAAAGCATCTCGCTCTACAGTACCTCCTCATCACTGCTGAACAACGAGCCAGAGGCTTTTTTGAGGGGCTCCGATTGTTTTGCTTTCTCCTGGGGCAGTTTTGACTGTTGCTTCTTAGCAGGTGCAGTACCAAACAGATCCTAAAAATAAAGCCAAAAAAGGTAAGTCTGCCTGGTACTTGGTGTGCATCAGCATTCAGGATCGTAGCAACATCTGTTTCTTGGCTGAGCTCCATTCAACTGACTAAGGACATATAAATACTTCCACCAAAACCTGTTCAAGGGAGAACAGCTTCAGATGCCATAGAGCAAACGGTTCTCAGCCATGGCGTCCACAGATAGATGTTCAGTACAGAAGTTACAGACCAAAAGCCTGTAAGTATGAACACTTTCAACTTGAAAAAGTAGGATAAGAACCTGGTCCTGCAATGGGATCTACTAGCCAGGACTCCCACCCAGTCCCCCTAAAGTCAATTTCCCATTGTGGGCTTTGGCTTTTATTCTGCAATTCTGTTGCAGCTGGGGGCCTCCGACTTATGATGTGATTAAGAACTATCTATACACCAGGCTTTTAACCCTAGGATCTGAAAGGGATATTTCAAAGATCACACCCCCACTTTGGAAGAGGTTCTCTACTGACTGCAGCTTGCACATACATTTTCCATTGTTTATTTTCCATGGTCATTTATTTTCTGTCCTCACATTGGACACAGCCCTGGTCTCATGTCTACTGCAGCTAGCGCAGGGCTTGTCTACACTACCACTTAAGACGACGTCAGTTATGTCACTCAGGATGTGGAAAAGCCACCCACCTGAGCGACGCAAGTTACATCGATTTAAAGCGGTGCCTAAACCATGCTGTGCCAGCAGGAGACGTTTTCACACCGACATAGCTTCCACCTCTCATTGAGGCGGAGTAATTATGGCAATGGGAGAGCACTCTCCCATCAGCATAGCGCATTCAGCAGTGCCTCTGCACTGATGTTGCATGGTAGATTAGCTCTCAGGCATGTTAGACACCATGTCATGCTAAAAGTGGCGGGTCTGGGTGGTGGTGAATTATGGCTATATGAAGTTTGCTGGGGTAGACAAGGTCAGTGAAAAGGACAGCAAGAAGGTGCTGCAAGATGGTAAGCATTACAGTCAATAAGCTCACATGGATACTCAGTTTAGGCATGCACCTAAGAAAGAAACTGCCCCCAGGTCATTACCAGTTGATCCCCATCACCTCTCTGACCCTAGCCTCACAGAGGGCAAAGATACCACAATATATTGACCAGTTCATTACTGCAGTTAAAGTCTTCCTAGCAGACCAAACAGCTGCTATCTCTGCAGAATAGGGATGGAGGAGGGACTCTTTCCAACAGGACAGGCAAGCAAAGAAAGCACTGCTGCATCTGGGAAAGGGATCAGGATCCGGATCTATAAGTGTCGTGTGGCTTACTATACACGTAAAGACACCTGGTGAACTTGGCACTTGTCCATGTGCAAGACTCTTATGAAGTGGGATAAAAACAGAATCTCTTAAAAGTTTTTCCCAGTTGAATTTGGATTCCTGGTTAGAAACTTTGCAAAAACCCCAAAATCAGGAATACCCAGTAGGATGGCTTGCTAAGTAATGGGGAGCTTCTGCTAACAGTCCCAGATGGGAAGAAATGGGAGCTGGAGGCAGTGTGCTCTCAGACAAGAGCTCTGGAATTTGCATAAGCCACAGGCCTGCCACAATCTGCTGACATCTCACCATGGTCAGGGGATGATTGTGGGGCAGGCTAGTCTACTCTGGGGCTGGGTGTCCAAAGATGGAATGTAAAAGCAGAGGGTGATGCTTCCCTGTGTGTTTGTACAGCACCTAGGATGGGGGCTTTTGGGCAGTACCACAAGATGCACTCAATTAAGAATACCATAGTTATTACCCACTAGAGGGGCAGCATATCCTGGAGAACAGGGCACCAATTCCACCATTGACCATGTAACCCTGAGCAAATCACCTCAGCTTCCCCATCTCCCAAGTGAGGTGGATATAGACTCTGCTTGAGCTCCAGGGATGAAGAGGACTAGAACAGCACAAAGTAGTAAATCAAAGATTACAGTTGTCTGTATCCCTTATCAAGCAGCCATGACGCTCAGTCTGTTATAGGAGGAGAAATGCTGCCATGTTTTACATGGCACTAAATCCTGGCAAGTGAGCAGTGACCCGTTTATAAGATTTACCTTACTCACAGAGCCCAGTGAGTGGGCTATAGAGGGCCAGTGCTGGGGAGGCACTTACCTCTTCATCCTCATCGTCAAAGAAGGAAAGTGAGGCTTTTGTGGCTGACTTGCTGGGCGGTAGAGATGTGCTCTTTGACTTCCCCATTTGATTCGATGAAAACAAGTCCTGCTAGAACCAGTCAGTCAGTTAGCAAGACAGTTTGAGATGACAGAAACAGAGTTTAAGAACTCAGAAAAACACTATGCACTTTGCATTTATTCAAAAAGAGACTGTTTGGTGTGCTAGTGAAGAGGAGTAAGATGGCGGATTCTCACCACGACTAAACCAGAAGCCCACACTTTCACAAAAAAGGTCACTGATTTTGAGGCCCTACTGAATATACCTTCTGCCCGATTCAGAGATATTGTGCACATGCAACTTCTCCCGGGAGCTCTCTGAAGCACAGTTGCCAACTTTTACATGGTAAATAAGCATCCAGACTTTCACAGCAAGACAAAAATCAAGCTAATCCCATTTCAAAACAAGGCCAAAACAAGCCAATCCCTACAAACCCCAACACTCAATGTGACTAGACCCCTCCCCCCCCCCCCCCCGGCATGCAGTCTGGGACTGTGGTGGGCCTGCTATGCAGCCCAACTCTCCCTCCCTCTTTCCAGGAGCTGATCAAAAAAAAGAAGCTACAAGCCAAAAACTAGCCACCAAGCAACTCACAAGCTGATTAAGCCAAAAACAAACCAAATTTCTGCATTTTTTCATGGGTTTGGCATGTCGGCTCTGAAGGCTCCAGGTCAGGTCCAAGCTGGGAAGCAAGATGATGGGACCTGAAGAGCTCACATGACCCCTGTACATACTGAAGCAAATCCAAGGGTCAGATGCTCTTTCCTGCCTTTTTACTTCAGTTAAACTTCCATCTCAAACCTCTGAGTGCAGGCATGGTGGAAAACACTGGGAGAGACACACTGCTCCTACTGAAGAGAGTGTTTTTTGCAGGAGCCACATACCAGAGATCCCACTCCTTGGAGCTAAGCAATGATCTGAGACAGGAATGGGTTTTAGGTAACGTGGCAATAGAAATGCAGTTATGTTGCAGACCATAGCTGAAGTAGAGTATCTAGATTGACCACCCCTCTCCCCTCCAGTGTAGGCCAGGCCTATAAATCCATTTAGATCTAAGAGCATTTAGCACTTACTTCAGAATCTTCTTCATCAGAGAACAGACCTCTTTGGTTTTGGGGAAGTACGTCAGATAAAGGCTTGGAGTCCTCAATGGAAGATGGTTGACTCTTCAAAACAAGAACACATCAGCACCCATTTGAATCAATGCAAACAGCACACTTTACATTCCTCTTCAGTAGCTAAGTGCCCCAACTGTTGAAAAGGGATGGCTAAAACCTAGGAAATTCTGATCCAGACACTAGAAAATCCAACACCCATATGGTTTTGAAGACCAATCTTTCTGCAGAGCCCAATTTCAAGTGCTGGCCATGTGTGAAAAAAAACGGAAAAAAACCTCCCATTGACTTCAACAGGAGGCAATTATAGGGATTCCACGGCACTGCTTGGCTATATTTTCCTGGATAAGCCCATGTAGGGACAACAGAGATGAACAAGCCAATGGTGAGAGTGCTATAACTCTAACTTAATAAGTACCAAGTATGAAACATTTCACCGGAAGTGAAATTTGTTTGATTTTTTTCTTGGTTTTGTGTTTGGGTGTTTACCATTTTAAAAAATTAACTCGAGCTAGCTAAATTTCTAAACAAAACATTGTTTAGAAACAAGAGTGTCAAAATGAACAAGTGACTTTTGAAAATTTATTTTCCCCATTTTTAGTCAGCCAAAACCATTAGCCAAGCTTGACCTGAAATGCTTCGGTCGACCTGAAACTGCATTTTTCAGCAAATAAACTAGTTGGCCAGAAAATTCCTCCCAGCTCTACTTCACAGCCAGCTGCTACAGAGCAAGAAGAGGCACCATGGTCACATAACAGAGGAGACCAACTACAGCCTTGGGGAGACTCCCAGGGTAAACCCCTGGCAGGAAACCGAGAACGTCAAATAGCTGAAGGTATACGGGGAACCCCAGAGCTGGCTGGGGAGAAACCTGAAAACTAAGCATCACGCTCATAGCAACAAAACTCATTCCTGTTCCTCTGTGGGATAGACTCCAGCAGAGTTAGAGGAATAGTTAGGCCATTCTGGCTCTAAGATCAGTTCGTTGTGCACAATGGAAAAATCCACTTCCAACATTACCTTTTTCCCTCCCATGGATTCTTTACGCCCTTCAGCTGCCTTACTGACAGGTGTAGAAAAAACTTCAGGCTTTTTCTTGAATAAGTCGCCTTCATCGTCAAAGAAATCAGCAGTGGATTTGACTTTGTTAAAAACAAAACAAAACACACACACATTCATATTGGGGAATGGTTTCTGTTGAAAGAGACCAGCTATCACTGATCACAGGAGAGGCTGTGGCATTCTAGGAGGAGTATAGTCTCTTCTAGTAGGTAGCAGAATGACAGCAATGAGGAACAGAAGTCTGTTTTTTTATTGGGAGTGGGTGGGTTGGGCTAGCTCACAAGGTGAAGCGTCAATTGGGTACAAGCATCAAAAGCCCAAAATAGGTGCTATAGTTCTCTGTCCTTCCCATACACACTGCATAGGCATGCCCATCTAGACAAAGCTCTTCTGAAACAATACTAGATATAGCCTGACACTAAAAAGGAAAAAATAACCCATAAGAGTGAATGGCCAACAGCTGGCAAGAAAGATCAGAGACGGCACGGATGGTAATGTTCAGACGGATTGGATATAGATGAGACCGTGCAATAGCCAAGGCGGAAATACCACCACCAGGTGCAGGGGGGATCTCATGCCCCTCAGGTCCCCACTGGCTTTAGTTTCTATGACTTTTTAACATGTTCAGAAAACTACTTTACCTGAATTCGAATGTTTGTTAGTTGGTTCCACAAAAAAGTCATCATCGTCATCAAACAGGCTGACTTTCCCAGCTTGTTTGGGGGCTTTGTCTGTGCTCTGCTCCACGGGCTTCTTGTTTTCTTTCTCCACGAGAACAGAGGCAGAACTAAACACGTCATCCCCACCTGCAAGTCAGAACACTGACTAATTGAGTCACTGACTACAAAGTTTAAAAGCAGGAGATTTTTGAACAGTGATTAAATTCATAGACGTCACAAACTACTTGCACAGTTCCTACATAGGAAGAGAGAACTAAATTCATCATCTCAGTTGCTTGCAACAGATAGTCTAGCCAGCTCCAATACTGACGAAGCGTGCGCTCGCCCCAGAGGAGCAAGATGGCATCTGACCTAACCCTGTGCCCAAGCCATCCCTGGTGCATTAGTGAAAAGGTATGAGGAAATTCTGAACTCATCTAGCCAGTCTTTGAACCTGTCAGTGTGGCATGAAAGAAGAAGAAATATATCCAATATATAAAAGTAAGATTTTGGTGCAAACGTGTTACCTCAGTTTGGTTTTGTTACTACACTTAAAATGTGAAATGTGCTGTCTAGTTAAAAACTAAAGACACTTCCAGAAGCTCTTCCCCCACACAGATCAGCGTCCTGAGAGAAACTAAAGGGGGGAGGGGCAGGGAGTTCTGTAACTATATCTTCTCCTTTTGATCAGAAGAGAAAGAAGAAGTTATTATTAAGTTTAACTGCCTCCTTCAAAACAAACAGACTAGCATGAAGAAACAGCACAATACGGTCAAGATCTAGCCAACTTTTTAAATGCAGCTCATTCCTCTTTCAAGCGGTAGTATAGGACTGAACTGTACCCGTGCAACATCCAGCCCTTATGCATTCAATATATGGATCACTGATACAAATAGCAGACTCTTAAAAATAAAGCTATTCAAGATTATGCTAGTTTAGAAATGATACTAGCAACTTCACTGGTATTCACACTTTCTTGAACGTCCCCTCACAGAACCTTTATAATTGCACAGAACACAGTGAAATTCAGGCCTAGCACGTTCACAGTTCCCATGTTTGATGCTGAATATCTAAAACAGCAGTGCTGCTTTTTGATAATTTTTCTCTTTAAAACCATTATTCAGTAAAAATTTTGTTATCCAGCGTGGTGGGGAAATGGGGGGTGCCGGTAAGTGAAAAATTCCAGTTAATTAAGAGTGAGGGAGTTGAGTGTGGGAGGGGGCTCAGGGCTGGGGCACTGGAGATGGTACGGACTCTGGGCAGGAGTTTAGCTGCAGGAGGGATTTGGGGCACAGGAGGTGGTGAGGGGTGCCGGATCTGGGCAGCGCTCACCTCAGGTGGCTCCCGACAGGCATCAACATGTCCCTGATGCTCCTAGGCAGAAGGCTAAGCAACTCTGCACTCACCTGCTTGCACCGCCCATGCAGCTCCCATTGGCCATGGCTCCCAGCCAATGGGAGCTGCAGAGCCAGCACGCAGAGCCACCCAGCTGCACCACCACCTGGGAGCAGCAAGGTCATGCTGGCACTTCCAGAAAGCGAGACAGAGCCAGATAGGGAGCCTGTTGGCCCCACACCAACCAGGTTATAAACTGGAATTTCAGTGAAGATAAGAAGTGCTGGCTTTCTAGAGCTTTCCGGTTGGTAAAGTGCTGGATAACACAGCTTTCGTAGGGTGTTTTAGAGCGAGACACGCGTTTCCTGCATGAATTGAATTGAATCATACCTGGGAAAAGAGAGACTGCCCCCGCAGGAACTTTCCGTAAAGCCTTTGATGGTGGCTCTGAAATTATGGGAAATACAAGACAATAACTTGTACTTAACTTACAGATGCAAACATTTTGTACAATTAACACCCCAAATACTGCAGTATAAGAAAACGTGACTATTGTACTGAGCTTTCTCGTTTTTGTTCAGGAGCCCAAATGGTTTCAAATCAATGTGCTTTAGACACATTCTCTGAATTTCTGTGGTTGTTTTTCCTCAAAAAGTGGGTCCAGATGTTCCTTCTGTGTTGCAAAACATGCCCATGAAACTAAAATGCCATGAATAAAAAGAATTCCTGTGTGGTTATTTACAAGAGCTTGTATCCACAAGTTATACATCATTTAAAAATCTACTCTGTGCCCCCAAAACATTGCTGATCCCTTAGAAGCCTAAGGTCCATTTGAAAATTTAGGCCTTGGAGTTAGGTGACTTCAGAAGGAGCAGCTGAGCACACAGCACTTTTCAGTCAGGCTGCTCATATATGAATTTAGAAGCCAAAATTTAGGTATAAACATTTTGGAAAAACATTTGGCCATATACACACCCTGCTGTGAATTACTCCATACTGAAAAGCATCAAGCCTTTAGTTGGGAACACCTCCAACGTAGCAACCAGATGGGGGCCATAAACTATATATAAAAAAGAAAGTTACAGTGGAGAAACATCTAGCTTTTTAAAATCAAAGACAAATGTGAATATTTCCCCACTGAGAACAGAAAACCTTACGTTCTGTTGAGAATCTAGTAGAGTTAACTACTAGCTTCTTTTCTAGTTTATTAGTTTGCTATTTATCTAGTTTGGTTCAGATCACCCTTTGAAGATGATTTAAGAGAGACGACTACTAACCACAAGGAATCCGGACACCTATAGTGCAACTAGAGACGTGTACTACTTGCACAAACCAGTTCTTACCATCATTTATTGGGGCTCGCAGCTCTTTTTCTTTCAAGTCTTCCCCTCTTGGTGCTTCAGCAAAAAGATCACTCTGATTGAAGACAAAGATGCACAACAGAAGAGTGTGAGAACTTGATCAACTGACTGCAAAGATACAGACTTGGGGCAACAGCCAATGGAGAAGAAGTTGAAATCTGTGCATTTGTACATATTTCCATTTTTGTTCTGGGTTGGGAAAAGTTCTTCCCCTTTGCTTCATAGAATCTCAGAGTTGGAAGGGACCTCAGGAGATCTAGATCAACCCCCTGCTAAAGCAAGACCAATCCCTATTTTTGCTCCATATCCCTAAGTGGCCCCCTCAAGGACTGAACTCACAACCCTGGGTTTAGCAGGCTAATACTCAAACCACTGAGCTATCCGTTCATGTTCTAATGACTTAGCCACCCAAAGTTGCATCAATTCAGTTAAACCAGTGCAAACTTTTAGGGACACTTATTTTGGCACAAGAGCAGCTTTATTCAGTTTAAAGCCAACCAATTTACGCTAAGCCAAAGAGCCACTCCTATATCAACATAAGCATCCACATGGGCTTGCAATGGTTTTAACAGCAGAACCTCAGAGTTTCAAACACCTTGGGAATGAGATTGCAAATACAGGTTGTAAATGGAAGTTCATAAATCTGAAGTGTTCATAATTTTGAACAAAACGTTGTGGTTCTTTCAAAACTTTTCAACCAAACTTTGACTTAATACAACTTTGAAACTTTACTCTGCAGATGAAAAAATCTGCATTTAACCATCTTACTTTAAATGGAACAAGCACGGAAAGTTTCTTTACCTTGTCAAATCTTTTTTCTTTCTTTTTGTAAATTTACCCTTTTTTTAGTATTTAACAGTACTGTACTTGGGGTTTTTTTGGTCTCTGCTGCTGCCTGATTGCATACTTCTGGTTCCAAATGAGATGTATGGTTGACCAGTGAGTTCGTAACTCTGAGGTTCTACTGTATATCGGTTTAAGTTCATCCTTTAGGTTAACCCAATGCAACTTTTTCACGTAAACAGGGCATAAGAGGGATATGGGCTTAGTGTGAATCTCTCAAGTTTCAGACCAGGACAAAAGAAAGGGTTAACATCACTGGTCATAGTATGCAGTGCGACAGATTTAGACTGGCATTTAAAGTCCCCCTGCTCCCCAAAAGTACATGCGACAGCTCAAAAGAACAGCAGACTACTATGGAATCCCTTCCGCATAGACACATTGCTCCCTTGGCTAGAGACATGCCAAATCCACATAGTTCCAGCTAGATTACCAGAACCTGAAGAGAACTTGAAATTGTGCTCCTCAAACAGTAAACAAGTTCCAATTGCCCTATGCTGATCACTCAAATGAGCACTTTGAAAATGTCACTCTAGGTACCACTCAAGGATCCCAAGAGCTGGGCATCACTGAAACGCAGAGTGTTGAGCATCCAGCTCTCTCTGGCACCCCAAAAATATCCCAGCCCTAGTGTGTAAAAAGGATTTGAGTACAGCTGTTTGAAAACAGGCTCCTTGAGGAATCCTGCTGCAGACTCATTCTTCTACTAAGCTTTATGGAAGATGGTTCTATATGGAAAAAGGAAACATTTAATAAAAGTTAAGATGTTATGTTTGCAGATCAAGCAGGAAAGATGTTGTGCTAAATTTGAGAGCTCCTCTCTCCTCACCTTCCAACAATGTCAAACCCTTCTTTGGGGGGACATCTGTGCAGGAATCCACATGCCCCTCTACCCCACCAGTAACTAACCTCCTCATCGTCGTCAAAGAGTCCCATCCCACCACTGAAAAGGCCACCCTTCGAACCAAACGGCGAGAAGTCTTCATCAGTCAACTTAGGAGGTTTGAAGATGTCATCCTCGTCATCTAGAAACACAGCACACGCTTACTGCAAGAGAGCCGTTAACTGGGCCTATTCCTCTGCATTCTCAGGAGTGGCATCACAGAAAAGAGGCCAAATAACTACACACACTCCATGACAACCACCGTTTGGATTTTACAGATGTACATGCACAGGGAACAATCAACTTTGTCTACTCTATAGAAGTTCTGACATCACATGCGTATCACTGTAGCAACTTGACCAAGCCAAGTAAAATCGTGAGAGAGCAAGGAACTTCCTCTAGACCCATTTCTATTCTTGCTTGGTGCAGAACACAGGCTACTTTACTGCTGGTCATATAAAATTAAGGATGCTAATTGATATAGTGCAGAAGTGGGGTTTCTGGAAAACATCACTTTATTCAGAAGATCTGACTCCCCTCCACTCCCCCCACCCCACAAATTTGGAAGCAGAAGTTACAGAGCAGAGGAAGAAGCCCTACCATCTGATGGAACTCTAACTTCCTTCTTTTCTTTCACAGTCTTCTTTGTTTTGATTTCTGCTGACAGGGCTTAGAGAAGAAAAGATGAAGAAGTCATTAAAAAGAGTCATCTTTACTCTTGTGATTTATTACCTGAGGCCAATTTGCTATAAAAGCATCTTAAAACATAAAACAGTCAGAACAAGAGCCTGTTGGTATATTTTATACATTGCGTAGCTTCCTGAAGCCAGCAAACTGATTTTATGCCCATTGTTCAATTGAGTGAACATTTTCAGGATTTGAGGTGAACAGAAATTTGACATTTTTTAATTACAGTCACACTTAAACTTCATATATCAGAGCCCATCATGTCAGGAACTTTAGAGATTAAAGATTTTAATTTAAAAGTATTTGATGGGGATATATGTGGAAGATTCTTCTATTTCTTTTCAAAACAAGAACATTTTTCAATGTTCTTTACAAAGAGCTCCTCAAACAGCCTCAAGACCCTAGCACTTCCCCACAAACATGTATAGTAGACTCTCGATTATCCAGAATTGGGTTAACCAGGATGTGGATTAACCAGGATGTCAAAAAAACTATGCGTATCTTGCAGGGCTGGTTCTGGCTTTGTTGCTACCCCAATCACACACACAAAAACACCCCACCAGGGCACAGGGTAGCCAATGAACCAACACCCTCTCCCCCCCATGCAGGGTGGCTGGTGAACCAACCACCCCTCCCCATACTTCCTATGGATGGTGATTATCCAGGATTTTATTAACCAGGTTTAATTTTTTTCCTATCATCCTGGATAATCGAGAGTCTCCTGTATTAAGAGTAGCTTACAGGACGGCTCTTCATCTTGTTTGCTAGGCACATCCCCTTTGATCCGCGCTGCCAACTCATCTGCAAACGACGTTGGCCTTTTCTTTTTCTGAGGGTACAAGGAAGAGAATACTGTATTCCTTTCAGTGAAGTCCTATTTTATGTCTCAGTGAGTGATGGATTCACCTCTTACAGGCAGAGATGAGAACACTACCCAAGGGAACAGTTTAGCAGAGCAAGCAACAGGTTTAATATCTGTAAATACACAGGTACAGGTGCCAGCAGAATCAATCAGCCCTTCATTCATCTGAGGTTAAGCCATCGAGTTTCAACCCCACAACTGCATGGGATAGGAAGTGGGTTCAGATCAGACCCTTAGGGATGGTAGGGATGACATCCTAGCACTGTATGTAAGAGGAGGGGTTTTGCCCCAATATTCTGAGCTAATCACTTCCCTTCCCTTATTGGCTGCCATGCTCCACACCCAAGGCAGCACTGCTTCAATAGGGCTATATGCCAATGGTTTGCGAAGCCCTTCACAATCCTGCAGAACAGAAAGCGTTATACAAGTTTAAAAATCTCAGGTCATTTAGTGGGTCATGAGGCAAGAACAAGCCATTTCCCCATTTTTCTTCACATTCTTAAAGCCACCACCTTGTTTCTGAGCCGTCTCTGGAGCGAGACACACATTTGCATGTAGGAGCGCAATAAGCTACTTTGCACAGCTTCAAAGGCCGCTCTGGAGCCAACCTGGGCCTCTGGCATCCCAAGAGGTATCATGAACAAGCAATAATGCTAGAAAGGAGCCTCAGTCTCTGCAACACCCTGTGCCAGAGAAGCCATCACTGTGCTTCTCATTTCCTCACACCGATAGTATTGCAGGTCCTTCACACCCGCAAGAGGGAATCAAGCCCCATTCCCCATGGCAGCAGTCATCCCTTACCGGCCTTATGTCTTCTTCTAAGACTTCTTCCTCCTCTTCCTCTTTTTCAGAGTCACCAAAGAGGTCACACCCATCGTCCTCTTCCTCCTCCTCACTCACCAATGTCCTTGTCTGAGAAGCAACACCACCACAAGTAATTGTCGTCTGTTACAGCCAGCAGACTGAACTGAATTTGCTTACAGGAACATTCAGCTAGTTTTAGGGGTCTGATTATTTGGTGGGGGTCGAGTAACAGGGAAGAAAGTGTTCTAAGTAATGCTGCATATTCTCCCTGTGCCCAGCACTAACAAACAGATCCTCCAGTTGACTAAAGGGAAGAGAGAGGACAAAGAATCTGATCATTAGGACAGTATCCTCATTAGGACACATACACCACTCCCACCTCCGTTTCTACCTTCCAGCTTCCCTTCTGCTTCATCCCCTATCTACTTTGCCTTTTCGGTTTCATCTGCGACATTGTGCATTTCTGAAGGTTTGGACTTGAACTGCAAGTTGGCTTTACTTCATTTCTAAAGCCTTCGCCCACACACATCCCCACCCTGAAAACCAAGGATCATTGGATTCAAATGTGATGAACACACAAACACAATATCTGAAAGATGACATGATTCGGGTTTTAACCTAGACTTTGAACAGCTGTTCTATAAAAGTCTTATCTATCTTCTCTCCCTTCCATCTCCATTGTCTACAGCACACAGAAGCATCGATTCCCAGGCCAGAACAGACTACTGTGATCATCTAGCCTGGCCTCTATAATGCAGGCCAAAAGAACTTCCCTAATGTAATTTCTACAGCAGGTTTTTCAGAAAAGCACTCAATCTTTTGATTTAAAAAAGAGACAGATTTGTTCCATTCCACAGTACTTGCCCTTATTAGCTTTTGATCGTCCTCACTTGGGTTTCCAAATTCATCATCCGATTCCTAGAATGCAAAAGCGATTTGATTAATGGACAATGCACAAAATCATGCTATGTGCCTATGGTAGAATGCTTTAAAATTATATGCCTGCAGAAGTTCTGATCACCAAAACAGTCTACTGTCTATTTGGCTTGCTTTCTGTCACTGAACCCAGCAGTCTAATAACAACAAGTCAATAAGATGGTCTGATGCAAAAGAGGTTTTAAAGCTTTGTTTTCAGAAAAAATGTTCAACCTATTTTAATAAGAGTTTTAGTCTGGCTCAAAAGAAAAGCTCAAGTCTTACCAAATACAGAAAGCAAAACTTTTCAGGAGCGGAGGAGAGCATGCTTCCACTAATTAGTATACAGCTGGTGAATGTAATGTACACATTACAAACAGCTTGTCAGATGCAAAAGATGCAATACAGTGAATGTATAAAGCCACAAGTTATGTCATCATAATCAGAGGAGCCAAACAGGTTTACAGAGTAAGCAGTGAATGGAGTTTGTTCATCTTCTGTCACCATACTGGATCATTGCCTATACTTGCAGCTCCTGGGAAGCCACAGAAAGATCTAATTTTCTTTCATTTCAATAGGTGATTAGACTGAAAATATTTCAGCCAAATGTACAGGGCTCAATATAGGCAGAAAAATTAGAACTAGTCTCTCTTTATTGCTCTATTGAAGAGATTGCATTTCAGGAAATATTACCGCACAAGAACTGCAATGTGAAATATTTGCATCACAGTTAAAAAATACAATTAAAAAAAATTGACTTTATTTAGAACAAAATTTTCCACTCCATCGCTAATGAGGCCATAATCAAGAATCCCAAGTGTTTATGCAAAAAAAAAATTTGTATCATCAGAGCACCTAGAAGTTCCAGTCATGGACCAGAACTCCACTATGCTAGGCATGGTACAAACAGAACAAAGATAGCCCCTGCCCCAACAAGCTTAAACAGTTATCTTCCCCCTCTTACCTCTTCATCTTTTTCTTCACTGTCAATTATACTCCCACGATCACTGTCTACTGACCCTTCTGTTCAAAAACGACAAAACGAAAAGAGCTCAGTTCAGACAGCACAGTGACACATGCAGCAACCCAGCCTTCAGAACACAGACATCTAACCTACAGCATCATAAAAAGGAGAATTAAGCACTGTGTAAAGGAGAAGTTGGTTTGAAAAGCACAGGTTATGATAATCCCCCCATTCCATGCCCACAAGCATCAGATCTTGTATGCACTGAGCACTCAGTCACATTAAGCTTGGTCAGTTCACTATAACAGTTAGCTCTTAGCAGGTACCTGCATGCCTCCCTCTTGGGGATTTTGGTGACTGATGTTCTAACACACAACATAATCAGAGCTATTCACTTGAACATGAGCCAAAGCAATAACTAGCTATCAACATAAATAAGTCCAATGCCCGCACAAACCTTCGCTAGAGAAATCCCCCAGCCCAACATCATCACGTTCCATGAACATCTGGGAGCCAATCAAATAAGGTAAAGGTCTATCAATATAAAGATCCTGTAAAGAGACAAAAAGGGTTGGTTTTTGTTTCTCTCTCTAACAGTTCCAATTTCAAAACAATGCCACACTTTACATAAATAAAATAAAATAAATAAATAAAATAAATTAAAATAAATAAGAGGAGAAAGCTTAACGATATGCAGACCATTAGTCACTGTGTTTTATTCCCAAAACAGTTTTAGGTTCCAAATCAGGTATTGAATAATGCTCATGAAGACTGGGAAAAATACAAGTATTAGCTTAGAATTCTGGGTCTAGGATTGATGGTTAGGGGGGTTATTCGTTGGTCCGATAGAGATTGTGTCTATATCAATTAAACCCGCTCTGAAGCCCATAAAGGGACAAAAAAAAAAAAAGTTCATTCATTAATTCACTCCAAAATTGAATGTCCCCTCTCCCAAATCCATCAATATGAATTATCCCCTGTACTTCAATATGCAACAGAAAACCCACAGGAAAGGGCACCGGGCCTTTTTCTATGTACTCTTCGCAAGCACATGCAACTACTATCTGGTTGGCTCTAAGACACAGGGGCTAGCTACACAAATCCAGAGATAGCTCAGCAAGAGGTGCTGCTGCCCACCATCTCAGCCCCAATCAATGGGCCCAATTCTGACATAACTTGTATCCATTTTACACCAGCATAACCAACTTGGCTGGTATTGCTCCCCACTTGCACTGGTGTACAGGAGATAAGATTCAAGCCCAATGTGCCCCACAAAGGCAGGTTTCTTTACCTTTGGCTCCAGTATTAGTTCTACCCTTTCATTACTTTCTTCCTCTTCAGAGTCTGAATTGCCTGCTTTGATGTCCAGCTGCTCAAACGCAGTGTCCAGCACTTGCAACCCATAGTTCACCGCTTCCTGGATTTTAGGAATCAAATCTGCTTCTTTTTGCTCCCGGGTTTTCTCCTGTAAATAATAGAAATACCATATTTCTGTTTAGTTTTAGTCAAAGTCATTTTCACTGTCAAACGTAACTGTGGGAGGTTAGCTCCAAACCAGCATTATGAGCCCACCCGCAATACAGCTACCTTCAGATCCCTCAGTGGCATGGGGTATGGTTTCCACCTCTGATGGTAGAGGCCAAGGGGCTCAAGTAGGTCATAGCAGTGAGACTGAAAATTGCTGCATCTCAACAGAACTGTTTCACTATAGTTAAAATGACAAACGCCTTTGGTAAGCTTAAAACTGATAGAATTGCATACATCTTTTCATTGCAGATTCATTTGACCAACCCCAAAATACAAGAGAGCTTTCAGCTTACAAGTGAATTTCATTACCAAATGAAGAAAAGACTTCCTGGCTTTGCCCAATGACAGGATGCCAGACACAATCCTGTGTGTAGTCACAACTCCAGGATTTGGGAAGAGTGTTTAGCCTCCTGCCCTTTTTGCGACAATCAGATGTTGCCCTTAGAAAACAAGAATTTACGCTTAGCTACTGGACACAAGGCACTGGGCTACGATTCACCGGTAGTCCTCAATACTGCTCCTGAATTCTTAGGGTTGTAAAATAAGTCATCCGTCAGGTGGACTTGCAAGAGTAATGTAAACAAGATTCAGCAAGTGCCTGGGAGTTAAATACAAAACAAACTTGTGTGGTCGTTTAGGTTTTCCACAGCTCCAAACACAGTCATCACTCGTAATAATACAAGTCATCTAACCTGTTCTGCTTTGTCTCCTACTTCTGTTTTGGGAATAGGTTCTTCCACTTCATCGTCATATACTCTCTATGGATTCAAGAAAATTGATTCAAATAAATACAATATTCTGCAGCAGATGGTGAAAAAATCAGATACTATCCATGAGGTATAGAAAAATTCATTACCATATTGAGACTCTATTCCCATTACATTTCCAGGAAACATACAAACAATATGATCATTTACACCAGAGAGATTCAGCATGATGCTATTTTAGAGTTATATAATGCATTTAAACACACATATTAATTTAGCATGATTAGAAGATTGGACGTTTTTTCTAGTTTGGAAGTACAAAATATTTTCTACTACAGCACCTTTCATAGGAGAATTGCAAAACTATTTTATGAATTGGGTTTTGTGTTTGTTCCAAAAATAACTGGTCAGTTCACAGATCAAATATCACAAATGGTCAAATATTTTAAAGCACTAATTTATTAGAATAATAATAAAAGAATAAGACTTTATGGTCTCAAGTAGGCTTGGAGATTTATGCCTAATTACAAAAAAAAAAAAAAAAAAACCCACAAGTTACTTAACTGATTTATTTTAGCTCAGAAAAAAGCAAAACACAATAAGGTGAAGTTCTAAAAAACAGGAATGATCATTATTACGTTTAAGCAATGTCAGCTTAGCATTAAATGTGAACTGATTCAAGACTGAACATTACAAAAGAAGAGAAATTAAGTTAAATATTTTCTCTGTGTTGGGATAGGAATTTTAATGACTGAACCCTCCTCTCATCCATTAAATGACTACACAAAAGTGTAAAAATTAAGACTGTAAATTCTTTGGGCAAAGACGGTCTTAACTTATTTAATGTGCTTTGTAAACCACCATGTCCATTGATGGCCCAGTATACAAGTAAAGATATATCCTACATATAGTGCTTATTCTAGAACAGGGGTTCCCAAACTTTGTTCTGTGGCTTGGCCAGAGTAAGCCCCTGGCTGGCCGCAAGATGTTTTGTTTACTCGAGTGGCCGTAGGTTCGGCCGCTTGCCACTTCCACTGGCCGCGATTCGCCATTCCCAGCCAATGGGAGCTATAGGAAGCGGTGGCCTGGCCTGCGCTGCTTCCTACAGCTCCCATTGGCCAGGAATGGCCAGTGGGAGCTGCGAGCGGCCGAGCCTACGGCCACTCGGGTAAACAAAACATCTTGCGGCCAGCCAGGGGCTTACCCTGGCCAAGTCACGGAACAAATTTGGGAACCCCTGTTCTTGATTGGCTGGAATCTTCTAGATGCTCAACTTCAATTAGTTCACCTTCTTCCCACAACAGATAGCGTTAGCATGTAGTAAAGTGAATGATCGAGACATTTAAACACTAAGCTTGCCATCTGATGGCACCATGATGCAATCAAAAAGGTAGGCTGCTGCCTGCATTAGGACTCTTGTTGGAATACATGACTATGGTCAAATAAGGGACCATCAATTGACCAACTTGCCAAGCTTAGCTATGAACATCTGGTAAGACGTTAAACTGGTTCCCATATTAGTAACTGAAGCACAGAAAAGTTTAGGCCAAAGGTATCAGAAGCAGCCCCCAATTCAGAGTACTTCAATTTTTGGGCAACCAATCTGATAATCTGGACCAGATTTTAAAAGACATTGAGAACCACAATATCATCTTTTAAATGTCTGACACAGCAGCATTATGCTGCGGGACAACACAGCTAGGTATCACAGTAACTAAAGATACCAATGGCCTGATTCTCCACTGCCTTGTCAATGTACAAAGGCCCTTACAGTAATAAAAATCTCTCTGCTTTATGAAAGCCAAATACAATCTGAGTACAAATGTTGATCAAGGCAAAATAGCTACCAGTGTGCAGAGCACTTCAGAATCCCTAAAGAAATAAGCCATTCATTGTTATAGCATTACTCACTTAGTAGTTAAGTGAGTAACGCCAATTTTTTTTCACATCCAATTCTTACTGTACTAAAACACTGATGTTCACATCTGCAAGCACCAATACAGTCATTCTGTCACAGTAAATACTTTGTAAAGAAACCAGAACCACAAACTTGCCTAATATTTCTGGCATATTTTAAAGTAGTGACTTCCGAACAGACAAAATCATGAGAAACAATGCCAATCCTAGAACTATGGGTGGAATGATGTAAACAAAGATGATCAAACAATAGGGATCTAGGAGAAATGCTCTCTATTTAACATACCGGTACTCCCAAATACATCACTTGCTTCTAAGCCTGTTGGATCCTGGTGTACTCACATTTTCAATGAACTGTGTGTTGGACAACATAAGAAAGTCATTGAAGACATTATGTAGGCGACAGTCTGTGGCTTTTGTTTCATGAATCAGTTCATCTACTTGCTTTTTAATTTCATGAGTCCTGGAGATGGTCTGCTGGGAAAACTCTTGCAGAAAATGGAGGAGCTATTTGCAAAACACATGAGAGTGGTGTTTAATTTCAGATAAATTTAAACACAATACAAAGTCCACAGCTATTCATTCAAGTGAATGAAAAACAAACAGGAAAGTGACAAAATAAAGATATTTTAGACTGGAGAGCCTCGGACTCAAGTTACTAATAGGACAAATGCTCATGTGATCCCCCTCCCATTATTTTTGGGGTTTATTTTTGAAGTTCAGACAGGGCAGCTCATAAAACAAGAGAGTATTAAAATAGCAGAAACCACCACTGGTCTGCTGAGAGGTTGCATTTAAAGTGGCATAACATCCCTCTCCTTTCACCATGGCATCCCTACCAGGCACTAGTCACACTGTGATTCCATGAGGACTCATGGACATGGGGAAGTGAGGGCAAAGTCCAGGATGGCAGCTTTTGCACAGCACCATTCTGGGTGTGCTGCCAACCTGAAAAATTTCATAAGGTAATTAACACTTGTTAGGATATAGATATTCAGCCTGTATATAAAAGGTCTATACTTTAAGAATTTAGGTGCATTCATCATCACTTAGCTATTATAGAGGTACAAAACAAGAATCAAAAATCACAGTCTGCCTGTTTATAGGCCTTCTCTTACTAGGGTAGCCTCAGGACACTGCCTTAGGCTAAGATCTTTGGCTAAACAGCAGAGGCAGCCATAAACTGGAAAATATAGGGTCACTTCCTTACATTTCAAACTAGATACACTGAAATAAAGCACTATTGGGCTGTTAGGAATACAGTCCTGTCAATGCCGATCACTTCCAGATAAAGGGAAGAGCTCAGAAGATGTAAAAGGAAACTTAGATGGATAGCATCCTGTCTGGCAAGAAATCTCAATAGTTCTAGTTGTGAAATCCTCAATTTTTGTTATATCTTTACAGACCCCACTTTTCTATTGTTAATTTGTCTGTTAATTGTTTCTGTCTGCTGTATAATTCATTTGCTGTGTATAAGTAAGAAACAGGCTCAGCCTCTGTCATGGGGCAATGAGAAACACTTGGAGCAGCCCCCAGGTGTAACCACAGCAGACAGAAACAATTAACAGACAACAGGGGGGTACTACGGGTAGAGCTGTACCTGGCCCCCCGACTTTAGGGGCCCCCGGTACACCGCTGTACCCGTTGTCGTCCCCCCTTGTTGCCGGAGAGCGGGGAAGGGGGCGGGGAGGCGGCGCGGCTCTCCCCCGGACAAGCGAGTCTGGCCCCGGCCGGCAGCAGAAGCGGTGGGGGGGGGGAGGGGCGGCTCACGCAGAGCTGCCCGGGGGGAGGTAGCGCCCGCTGGGCTGGGCTGGGGAGGGGGCAGCGCCCGCTGGGCTGGGGACGGGCCCGCTGGGCTCGGGGGGGGGCCTGCTGGGTTCGGCTGGGCTGGGCTGGGGAGGGGGGGGGCGTTGGGCTGGGCTGGGGGGGGGCCGTTGGGCTGGGGAGGGGGGGGGCTGTTGGGCTCGGCTGGGCTGGGCTGGAAAGGGGGGGGCCCGCTGGGCTGGGCTGGGGACGGGGGGGGGCCCGCTAGGCTGGGGACGTGGGGGGGCCCAGTGGGGGGGGGGCGGTGGGCTGGGCTGGGGGGGGGGGGCCCGTTGGCTGGGCTAGGCTGGGCTGGGCTGGGGAGGGGGGGGGGGGCGTTGGGCTAGGCTGGGCTGGGGACGGGGGTGGGCCCGCTGGGCTGGGGAGGGGGGAGCCCGTTGGGCTGGGCTGGGCTGAATTGGGGGGGGGGCCCCGTTGGGCTGGGCTGGGCTGGAATTGGGGGGGGCCGTTGGGCTGGGCTGGGCTGGAATTGGGGGGGGGGCCGTTGGGCTGGGCTGGGCTGGAATTGGGGGGGGGGCCCGTTGGGCTGGGCTGGGCTGGACTGGGGAGGGGGGGGGCCCGTTGGGCTGGGCTGGGCTGGGGGGGGGGGCCCGTTGGGCTGGGCTGGGCTGGGGGGGGGGGGGGGGCCCGTTGGGCTGGGCTGGGCTGGGATTGGGGGGGGGGGCCCGTTGGGCTGGGCTGGGCTGGGATTGGGGGGGGGGCCCGTTGGGCTGGGCTGGGCTGGGATTGGGGGGGGGGCCCGTTGGGCTGGGCTGGGGAGGGGGGGCGTTGGCTGGGCTGGGCTGGAGAGGGGGGGGCCCCATTGGGCTGGGCTGGGCTGGGGAGGGAGGGGGCCCGTTGGGCTGGGCTGGGCTGGGGAGGGGGGGGGGCCCGCTGGGCTGGGCTGGGGATGGGGGGGGGCCCGCTGGGCTGGGGAGGGGGGGCGCGTTGGGCTGGGCTGGGCTGGGGAGGGGGGGGCGTTGGGCTGGGCTGGGGGGGGGCGTTGGGCTCGGCTGGGCTGGGCGGGGGGGGGCGTTGGGCTCGGCTGGGCTGGGAGGGGGGGCCGTTGGGCTCGGCTGGGCCTGGGGGAGGCGGGGGGGGGGCCCCGTTGGGCTGGGCTGGGCTTGGCTGGGGGGGGGGGGGCCCGTTGGGTTGGGCTGGGCTGGGAGGGGGGCGGCCCGTTGGGCTCGGCTGGGCTGGGGAGGGGAGGGCTGGGGAGGGGGGGAGCCCGTTGGCCTGGGCTGGGCTGGGGGGGGGGGCCCGTTGGGCTGGGCTGGGCTGGGGAG